>SEYY01024217.1:72500-77056 GCA_009176605.1 Armadillidium nasatum | reverse complement strand
AAACCTATAGCCATAGTATTACTCTTCTTCAAGCAGCCAAACTGTAAATAAGTTTTTGATTTGTTAATAAGAATTACTTGTATGTCAACTCTTTTCAAATTGGGATTTCAAATTGGCTTGTCCTATTTTAAACATAGAAATTACCCCATTGTTAATTAAGCACTTTTTTTTAAACAAATATTATCGTTTTTCCTGTAAAATGTTTTATCAAGAAAAAAATATATAAAGATTGATATGAAAATATTAGTAATTTTCAAAATAACCCTTTGTTATTTACGAAGCTATTTTATATTTATTTTACTGTTTTTGCGGAAATAATATGGATTCTTTATTGCTCTAAATTATAGTATTGATCTAAAGTATTATAATTTTAATTATATTTTTAATATGATTCTTAAAAGCTACAAAATTTCCATCTCTAATATTTAAGTACCCTTAATTAATCAAAATTTTCATGACTTAGTATTTCAAGTTTTGATTACAATGTGCAGCAAGGTATTATCGTATTAATGCTTTAATATATATATATATATATTATTATTAATATAATATATAATATATATAGATATATAATATATATAATATATATATATTATACATATATATAATATATATAAAGGAAAAGTTCTAATGCATGATTTAGAGGAAACATTAATCATATTGATTTTGTTTTAAGAAACAGTATGGCAATTATGAACTTTCTTCAAACATGAAGATACAAGAAATAAACTGGTATAGGTGGATACAAAACAGTGGTTATGAGGAGTTAATGAAACAGATGCTGACCAACCAAAAAAAATCTTCAGATGTGAAAAGTGTGCCCACAATATCCCTGATTCGGACCAAATGGTGCTTTTGAGGTAAAAAAAAACCAAGAAGGAAAGTAAGAAAGATACTGTTGGAGAAACTGAGAGAAGGGAGCTACAGAAGAATTTAATGAAAAAATTACTCAGCAATATGAAAGAAACTGTGGGAGAAAACCGGGAAGCCTTTAGAGAAGAAGTAGATCGAGTTGGAAGTGAAATAATGGGGAAGAAGAAAATCGGGGAGGAAGAAAGAAGAGGACGGTGTGGTGGAATGAGGAGGTTAAGAACTCCGTAAAACTCAAAAACAAGTAATGTAGGAAATGGATGAAGAGAAGAACAGAGGAAAATAGAAGAGAATATGTTAGAGCAAGAATTAATTCAGAGGATGTGAAAAGAAGAAATAATGATTCCACATGGATCAGAATGGGAAGAGAATTGAAGGAGGATATGAAGGACACAAGAAAACTTGTATATGGAATGGCCTTAGAGACCGACCGGGGCTGGAATTTTGCCGGCGCCAGGATTGCCTAAAATTTGTAAATAGGTCCAAAGCACCGAAATTTTAGATTAAAAAAATTAGATATAAGTTTAAATTTATTATTTAAGGAAAGGAGTAGATAGCCAACATTCATAAATTATATATGCATTTCTTTCAGAAAATTAAGATTTTTTAATAAAAGTTTAAACAATATTTAAAAAAAAAATAAAAATTTTGATTCATAATAGTGATTTCAACTTTCTAGGTTAAGTTTTAAAAAAATAAAAGATTTCATTAATAAATGTTTTATACATTATTTTTTTTTTCCAAATAATTTAAATTAAATTTTTAAATATGTAGCTAAATGATACAAGTTTGATACACACAATAATATCAATGATATGTATAAATACAGTTTATATTAATGATTTAAAATCTTTTATTTTTTTAAAAACTTTACCCTTACCTAGGTAAATCTGTTGAATCCCTATTATGAATCAGAATTTTTTTTTTCCTTTTTTGTACTTTTTTTTTAAACTTTTATTATACAAAATCTGTAATTTCCTGAAATATTTTCGGAGAAAATGCATATAATCATTAATTTAAGTGAATGTTGGCTATTCTACTCCTTCCTTACAATTACATAAACCTCAATTAAACTTATATCTAATTTTTTTAATCTAAAATTTCGGTGCTTTGGACCTATTTACAAATTTTAGGCAATCCCGGCGCCGGCAAAATTCCAGCCCCAGTCGGTCTCTAAGACCATTCCATATACAAGTTTTCTTCTGTCCTTCATATCCTCCTTCAATTCTCTTCCCATTCTGATCCATGTGGAATCTTTATTTCTTCTTTTCACATCTTCTGAATTATTTCTTGCTCTAACATATTCTCTTCTATTTTACTCTGTTCTTCTCTTCATCCATTTCCTACATTCCTTGTTATTGAGTTTTACGGAGTTCTTAACCTCCTCATTCCACCACACCGTCCTCTTCTTTCTTCCTTCCCCCGATTTTCTTCTTTCCCATTATTTCACTTGCAACTCGATCTACTTCTTCTCTAAAGGCTTCCCGGCTTTCTCCCACAGTTTCTTTCATATTGCTGAGTAATTCTTTCATTAAATTCTTCTGTAGCTCCCTCCTCTCTGTTTCTCCAAACAGTATCTTTCTCTTACTTTCCTTCTTGGTTTATTCCCTGACTTTCACCTCAATTCCACAGCACCATTCTATGGTCCGAATCTAGAAATACCGTGGGCACACTTTTCACATCCTCGAAATTCTCTTGTGGTTGGTCAGCATCATGTCAATCATTGACTCCTCTATATACCTCTGTTCCTCTGTACTCCACCTATACCACGTTCATTTCTTGTTATCTTCATGTTTGAAGAAAGTGTTCATTATTGCCATACTGTTTCTTAAAGCAAAATCAATCAGATGTTCACCTTCAATGTTTCTCTCTCCAACTCCATGCATTCTCAGAACTGTCTCCTCCCCTTATATATATATATATATATATATATATATATATATATATATATATATATATATATATATATATATATATATATATATATATATATATATATATATATATATATATATATATTAATTAAAGCAATTATTACCATAATACCTTGCTGCATGCATTGTAATCAAAACTTGAAATACTAAGTCATGAAAATTTTGATTAATTAAGGGTACTTAAATATTAGAGATGGAAATTTTGTAGGCTTTTAAGAATCATATTAAAAATATAATTAAAATTATAATACTTTAGATCAATGCTATAATTTAGAGCAATAAAGAATCCATATTATTTCCGCAAAAACAGTAAAATAAATATAAAATAGCTTCGTAAATAACAAAGGGTTATTTTGAAAATTACTAATATTTTTATTTCAATCTTTATTTATTTTTTTCTTGATAAAACATTTTACAGGAAAAACGATAATATTTGTTTTAAAAAAACTGCTTAATTAACGATATGGTAATTTCTATGTTTAAAATAGGACAAGCCAATTTGAAATCCCAATTTGAAAAGAGTTGACATACAAGTAATTCTTATTAACAAATCAAAAACTTATTTACAGTTTGGCTGCTTGAAGAAGAGTAATACTATGGCTTTAGGTTTGTGACGTAAGCATATTAGGGTGTGACTTTCATAATAGCTTGAAAAAAAGATGCAGAAGTTTGAATTTAAAATCAAATGTAAAAGGGCTTACCCCATTTTGTCCATCTTACCTACTGTATATACGTTAGTATATGTATTTATATTGTGTTAGAATTTCGTATATTTCCTTGCACACACACGTACACATACAAATATATATATATATATATATATATATATATATATATATATATATATATATATATATATATATATATATATATATATATATATATATATATATATATATATATATTTGTGATGGATTTCGGATTTGCGGATGCGGATGTTGAATTTTCGAAAGGGCGGATGCAGATGTGGATGTGGTTTGATGAGGATGCGAATGCGTATGCCATCAACATATATATATATATATATATATATATATATATATATATATATATTATATAATATATATATATATATATATATATATATATATATATATATATATATATATATATATATATATATATATAAAGTTGAGGTAGTTTCTCTCCTATTGAACCTTAATCTAATTAGAAAGATCAAAGCCAGTACTAAGGGTTTCCACATATTTATTTAATACACTGTGAACGTTTCACACCGTATCTTGGTCTTTCTTCAGCACAAACTAAATTTTATTAATTTCTATTTTAAAATGCAATCAGAATATGAATTCATTAACTATCTATATGATACTTAAAATAATAATAATTGCAATAAAATAATAAAAAATAAAATGATATTCATATTGAAATAACATTAATAAAAATAAAAAGGCTGGACTAATTTGGGAAAAAAAGACTTCATTATTGAATGAAAATGACAAAAGAAGAAGCTTGATCATTTAAAGTTGGGCAATGAATTTTTATATTTAAAACGTCAAAATCCAACAATAAGAAGGGAGATGCATGTTGAAGAATAGAGAAATTAGAAAAATAAAAAGGTTGGGTATCTCCATGGTCTTTTATGGCAGAAAGCGCAGGAGAGCAAAGAGGAAGGTCTGTTCTAAAGGAACTCCTCTATGCTTTTCAATCCTCATTTTTAATTGTGAACCAGTTTGGCCTACATACGCCGCATTACAGTTGGCACACTTAAATAAATAAATTAATGAGGATCTG
>SEYY01024217.1:50000-67500 GCA_009176605.1 Armadillidium nasatum | reverse complement strand
TTTCGTGGTCACCGTTTTATTTTTAGAAAACATCGGGTACTTTCATTGCTGTAACAGATTGTGTGTGTTGAACAGTGTAACTATGATTTACTTTTCCTTCCTTCCTTCTTTGTTGCCATGACTTTCTTCAGTTTTTTTTTTTTTTTTTTTTTTTTTTTTTTTTTTTGTATCAAGAATTCCTGTGAATAAATTTTGGCTTTCATTATACGCAAATGTATTGTAAGTTGACTCCTGATACTCTTCAGAATTTCACTCTTCTTACTATCCTTTCTTGTATTAAAATATTTTCTCTCTCTCATACTAAAAACAATCCAAAATGTCTTACATTAAAAAAAATGAAAGTCTAAAGTTTTCAAAAGAAGTTGCGTATTTGAGATAATAAAACCACATAAGAAGGATGATATAATCTTTTGCGTGATAAAAATAGGTTTGATACATACTAATTAAATTTAAGAAGCTTTAAAGCTTAACTGAAAGTTTAATGAACATTTTCTTTTAATACACTATAAAAATACTGAAGAAAATATTTCAAAATTTCGAAAAACATTTCTGTAAATAATAATTTACCATTTGACATGTAAATTTAAAGATGAAACAATCCCGAATCAAAATTTTTAGAAGTACTGTTTCCAAAGCAGTTATGTTAGTTTTTTTTTTTCCTCAATGTCTTGGTTTATTAAAAGTAGCTAGAGTGAAAGATTTCGATTTTAATATCACATACAAGGAATAAACTATAAACAAACACTCATTTAAATGTCAAAGCACTTCGTGTGTGTATGTATATATATATATATATATATATATATATATATATATATATATATATATATATATATATATATATATATATATATATATATATATATATATTATATATATATATATATATATATATATATATATATATATATATATATATATATAACGATTGGAAAAACAGCGTTACATGAAAACATAACAACAGACAGAGCTAAAGCAAAAGATAAGTTCTTGAAATGGCAACTAGAATAAATAAAATTATTCTATTACTTATCTATGGTAGAATAGGATAAAATTATAAAACAGAAAATAATAAAGAGTCCCAATACATAATGTGCATTTGAAATGCCTTAAATTCGATTGTTTTTTTTTTTTTTCTTATGAAAAACTATCTTCCATTGCGGTATTTTTAATGTGACGAATAATGTAGAAAAATGTTTGTTAATTAAAAATGTTTCTCTAAAAAGAGAGAGAAATATGGAATTTTTTTTTTGTTTATTTTTCCATTGAAAGGAAGAAAAATTCATATTATTTACGTACGTAAACTTTAAAAAAATAAAAGAGAAGGATGCTGACAAAAATTTTTATGAACATAGAAATAATGTTTATTATACTCTGAAATTCTCATATATATATATATATATATATATATATATATATATATATATATAATATATATATATATATATATATATATATATATATATATATATATATATATATATATATATATATATATATATATATGAGATAAACTTCAAAATCAAGCATCCTCGTGTTTCAGTATACGGCACTTAAAAGTGTATTGTAAACGAATTTACAAAAATCTATGGAAAAAATGTATCCAAGGATTAGGGGTGATAGAGAGAAGATAGTGGTTTAAATGTAAGGTAAATGCATGAGTCGTGCAGAGAATGGGTGAGAACGTATGGAAAGGCGACTCTCATAATCTCTCCAAAAGGAATGTTTACCCGTAAAAAGCTTAGAAAGATTCATATCTGTATTATGGGAGTAGTACAATAAGAGTAGAAGAAAGAGTTCGAAGATCAGTAAGTCGTTGGAAAGAGTTGGTGATAATGTAAAAGTTTATGAGACGAAACACCTTAATTAAATCTCGATACTATTTAGAAAAACTGTGTATGTGGAATTATTTTAGATGTGTGATTCTTATTCTATACAATAACGGACAGCGCCATTATACAAAGCAAACAACGAGGGAAAGGTAAATAAATTTGGAACATTCCTCTTAAATGCAATATTACTAAGATACACAAAGTGTTTTTCGCAAAAATTCAAGAGATAAAGATTTCAAGGACAGTATATTTTCATTTATGAAATATCAAAATATGACATAGTTTTGAAGATTATGTCCTTTAGATTCAATATATATATATATATATATATATATATATATATATATATATATATATATATATATATATATATATATATATATATATATATATATATATATATATATATATATATATATATATATATATATATATATATATGACCATGGATGTAAGAAATGGTGAGTATCTCTACAGAAGTTTTCAGGAAAAAAATATGGTTGGCTACAACAACTTTTGTTTAAAATTAGGCATATTTTACATATATGACAAATTTTTTTCACACTCTTAGATTTAGTTCGAATTTGGTTAGACATATCTTTCGTACACCAAAATCATTAAAAACTTACATAAGAACCCACACAAATAATTCTATTAAATGGAATTTATCATTAGGCGAAAAAGTATGCCATAGAATTCGGTTGCATTGCTTTATAGTGATTCAAACGGCACAACACAAAGAATTAAGCAATGGTACAGCCAACAAACTTAACAGCCAATATGAAGTATACACCATGTTCAGTCTTAGTTCGTATTACCAAACTGCAGTACAGACCATTATCTGTTCGAGCGCACATCGAGTTCAAAAGATTCTGTAATCATGCAAGTGTGTGCTAACTGCAGTCAGTGGCTCATTTTTTCTAGATTGTATAAAAAATGGACTGCACATAACGAGAGAACTTGCGATCATGGCTACTACACTATTGGAAAAAGATTTTTTCTAGAAACAAATGAATGTGATTTGAGGCCAATCGGATTCTCAGTCGATTAAGTAGATTGGAAGCTACCTTGGAAGACAAGTTGCCCGAGGGCTACTTCTTTGAAAGATGACAGACTTCTCCATCTGACATTTCTAAAAGATCGGTCCCAAACGAGTTTAAATACTAAACTTTGTTCCAGACATGTGACAATTCCCGACCTCACAATTCAAAGAAGAAGGCACAAACTGGAATGATTGTTTAACAGCCTGCCACTGATATTCTTTTCAATAGAATTGTCCGATTGTAATTTGCACGTCAATGAAAACTGCACACTAGCGTAATGGAGTAATGTACACTTTACTGATGAGTCTCTGTTCCACTACATGTGCCTGACGTTGCATTATACGAATTATGAAGCATAATGCTAACAAAGTAGGGAGCAACATAATGCATAAAAATTATAAACTTTAATAATCAGCATGATAAATAGATAGACGTTTCGGATTATTATAAATCCATTTTCAATATTTTCTGCAACAAAATCACAAAGAAATAAATAATAAATCACAATATGTATGACAGAATAAATAAAAATTTAATATTAATGATAAAGCAAGCGAGTAAAGTTAAATACACAGGTTATCAATTACAAATGGCAAATGTGAAATGAATGCAATAGGTGTTTGTGAATATTAAGTTAGTTGGTTATGGGCGAGAAAAAAGGAAAGCACAATATATTTGATTTAAGAGAGGCTATTTACACATACGCATGCGCATATACATGTTTATAGTGCATGAGAAAGGTCAATAGATTAGAAGGGGGACAGACGAGGATGCTGAGTTTATTGGGGATTGAGACGTTTAATATAGAGGGATTCCAGAATTTTCCTATCAGAATCAGTAGGGTAATTGATAACCTGTGTATATTACTTTACTCGTTTGCTTTATAATTAATATTAAATTTTTATTTATTCTGTCATACATATTGTGATTTATTATTTATTTCTTTGTGATTTTGTTGCAGAAAATATTGAAAAGGGATTTATAATAATCCGAAACGTCTATCTATTTATCATGCTGATTATTTAAAGTTTATAATTTTTATGCATTATGTTGCTCCCTACGTTGTTAGCATTATGCTTCATAATTAATTAATTAATTTAATTAATAATATATATATTATATATATATATATATATATATATATATATATATATATATATATATATATATATATATATATATATATATATATATATATAGTAATAAAATCTAAAACGTAGCGGTATTTTCAGTTATAAAGTCAAAAATACAATTTTAATTCTCTATATTAACCATCAATCACTCAAGTCAGAGTTGTCTTTCTTCAACCTATTCTTTCACGCTCTCGTTGTTTTTTTTTTTTTTTTTTTTTTTTTTTTCTTCTTCTTCTATTATTTATTTTCTGCAATTGAGACCTATTCAGTGATAGAATCTTGTGAAAATTATTCCTCTTCTTGATTTCCCGAAAGAAATCTAAACGGCTAAAACTTTCTCAGAATTACTTTGCTTGAGCCAGCCTTGCATTTCTTTTTTTCTAAGAATTTCAGAGTAGAAGATTAACATAATGTCCTAAAAGAGAAAATGTGGATTGTAAGTGTGTCCCAAATGTGAATGTCCCCGAAGAATTTTGTTTATTGTATTCACAATGCGCACACACTCATTATATATATATATATATATATATATATATATATATATATATATATATATATATATATATATATATATATATATATATATATATATATATATATATATATATTAGTGATGGCATCCGCGGAGCATCCTCATCAAAATTAACGTCCTCGTACGCACTTGCGAAAATTATACATCCGCATCCGCACTTGCAAAAATTGTACATCCACACTTGACGAAAATTCTATATCCGCATCAGCAAATGAGAAAATTTGACATGCGTTCCATTACTATAATTGAGTGTATATATATATATATATATATATATATATATATATATATATATATATATATATATATATATATATATATATATATATATATATATATATATATATATATATATATATATATATATATATATATATATATATATATATATATATATATATATATATATATATATATATATATATATATATATATATATATATATATATATATATATATATATATATATATATATATTCCATACGGATATGGAATATATTAAAATACTTTCCATTTTTAAAATTTATGAATTTATTCCCAAAGTTTCCAAGTGGAAAAAAGTATTAACGAGTTTCTCACTAATATCTTCAGACCCACTCTTCATTTTCCTACTGTACCTAAACAAAAAATATAAGCAAAAAAATTCCATCAATGCCCGTTCATTCTTATAAATTATAACTCCCTATAAATTCATATTTTAGATTATTTACTTATTTTAAGTGTGTCAGCTGTAATTCGGTGTATGTAAGGAAAACTGGTCGACAAGTAAAAGTGAGGATTGATAAATATGGAGGAGTTTCCTTTAGAACGGATCTTCCTCTTTGCTCTCCTGTACACTTTGCCATAAAAGCCCATGAAGATACCCACTCTTTTTCTTCTAATTTCTCTATCCCTCAACATACAGTGCGTCTTCCCTTCTTGATCGTAGGATATTGGAGTTTTATATATAAAACTCATTGCCCATCCTTAAATGATGAAGCTGCTTCTATTGTCACTTTCACTCAATAAAGAACTTTTTCCAAAAATAGTCTAGCCTTTTTATTTTCATTTATGTTATTTCAATATCAATATTATAACTTTATTTTTATTATTTTACTGAAATTATTCTACATCTACATCTTCTCCCTGGAAGGGTTTTCACCCTGTCAGTGGGACCAGCATCTTTCTCGATCTGCTCTTAAAAGTTCTTTCTTACAAGGTTCTAAAAGATAATGTTTTTAGGCTCGTTGCTTTCAGTGACATTCCTTCAGCTTTATTTAAACTCATAGGGAGGGGTTTCACCATTTCAATAGGGCTAGCACTGTCTCCATCTAACCTTTAAACACTCTTTCGGAGACCTATAGAAGATGCGTCTCGTAGCTATGGTTTCCCATGCTAGACCTGGATTGATTTCAAGCAATAATATGAGAAGATAATCAATAATTGCAAGACCGAGTTGCTAATTCTGTCATCCTTGAGACTCTCATTATTATTATTATTATAAATATATTTTTTTATATTACTATCTTTAATTTTATTACTATTACTGTAATTAGTTGTAGAATAAATACAAAAATCCTGTTCCTGTTATTATTATTTCTATTATTACTATTACTATTATTGTTAGCATTATCTTCATTATTACTATTGACATTCTTGTTCATTATTATTATTATTATATTATTATTATTATTATTATTATTATTATTATTATTATTATTATTATTATTATTATTATTATTATTGTAGTATTACTTTTGGGCTCAGACCAGGAATTCATCCCCCACCCAGAAGCCTTTTTAGGTTTATACCAATACCTATTAATTAAATATACGACGAAGTGTTTATTTGAATTTGGTTACGGAAAATAATGAATAAAGATTAAATATCAAAGTTTACCAATATTTCTAAATTTCTTATCATGACTTGACATTTCTTGTTAGTATTAGTTTTGTTATATTCATTATTCTTTACAACTTTTTGTATTATTATTACTATTATTATTATTATTGTTTGTTTTAGTTTATGCATCATATTTGTATTTTAATGGTTATTAAAATAAATTGAAGAACTTTATCGACTAAACTTTGGGACTCAAAGGAAACCAATGTCTATCCCTTTAAAAGCCCCTTTTCAGAGAGATGTCCAGCTAATAAATTATTAATATTGTATTTAGTAGTATCGGACCTACTGTAACATTGTTAAACTGTAATTGTACTATTTTGAATAAAATTTAGAAATTTAAATTTAAATTATTATTATTATTATTAATTATTATTATTATTATTATATTAAATATCTTATATATAGTTAATGAATTTATATTTTGATTGTATTTTAAAATAGAAATTTGTAAAATTTAGTTTGTGCTGAAACGGACCGAGATACGGTGTGAAAGATTCACAGTGTATTAATTGAGTATATGGAAACCATTAGTATTGGCTTTAACTTTTCTATTTAGATTAAGGTTCACTAGGAAGGAAGCTATCTCAACTATATATATATATATATATATATATATATATATATATATATATATATATATATATATATATATATATATATATATATATATATATATATATATATATATATATATATATATATATATATATATATATTATACAATATTCCGTATGATGCAGGGTGGTGTCGACTAGGAAGTTTTTACATTCCTGCAATCGTACATGAGAAGAAAGAAAAACTGATTAAAAGGGTTCCCAACCTCTAGAACTATTCTTCATTTGACTTGACTGAGACGAAATAATCATCCTTTATTGGCTAGAAGTTACCTCTATCTAAACTATTTCTTTTTCTTTTAATATTTAATTTTCTATTTAACTGCCGAAAGTATGTTGTATCGAAAGATGTTTTGCTTCACCACATATTTCAAAAAATAATTTTATTAAATTTCTGTTAATTTACTTTCAAAAAAATACAGAAATATTATAACGAAAAATCAAAAAAAAAAATTTTTAAACTTTGGTCAATATTCAAGAATAATTCTACAAACAAACTCTGCAACCTCAGGAAGAAGATCTCAAAGCCTCAGATCCAACAGCCTACCCTTCTCTCTCTCTTATTTTTCATCTCCTCTCTTCTCTTCTGAATTCTTTATGATGTTCCTAACTTTCCTTCTTCTCATCTGCTTCTAAGCACATCCACACACACACACACACACACACACACACATATATATATATATATATATATATATATATATATATATATATATATATATATATATATATATATATATATATATATATATATATATATATATATATATATATATATATATATAAAATTGACAAAGACTATGCACACGTGTTGTTTTACATAAATATATAACCCCACAGGAAATAAAACTAAAAGCAAGACTTTCAAATGGTCAACTGCCTTTCCTCATTCAGGCTTAAGCCACTTTATGAAAACATAAATAAAAACACAGAAAAGGCTAAAATTCCAACCAGGTGGTTGGTTTATCACATGAAATTGTTATCGAGATTTTTTTATGAATACTGAAAAAAAAAAATTTTGAAAACATAATGATTAAAATCTGCTAATAAATAGTTATTATTACAGCAATTAAAATTTTTAACATTTTTAATAAGAAATGATTCCATTAATTTTCTTCTATTAACATTACTTTCAGCTGCAATCAAGCACATGCCCTCCATTTTAACTCTATGCTCTTCCATGGTCCGATGTTCATGCAACGCCGAGTTCTCGTCTCCAATTCGAAGAGAATGACTATGTTGGTACCTTCTTCTCGATATATCTGTAGTTTCTCCTATATAAATTCTGTTACAGTTTGTGCAAGGTATTTTATAAACTCCAAAGTTATTCTTTTCTTATGTTGCAAATTTTTTACTATGGAAAAACTTTTTAATATTGACTGGGACACTTGCAACCAATAAAAATTCGTTAGGTATAAATTCTTAATTAAGGTTTTCTAAAGTGACGAGGATATTTACTTTTTATATCTATTATTTTCATCATTTCTTCTAACTTTAACATTGTCAGCACCATTAGCATTAAAAATTATTATTAACATTACCTTCTACGTTGTCATTATTAAAGCAGAATGATAATATATATATATATATATATATATATATATATATATATATATATATATATATATATATATATATATATATATATATATATATATATATATATATATATATATAAAATAATAAATAATCGTCTTCCCCCAGGAAGGACTTACGTCCTGTCAGTGGGATCTTTCGAGGAAGATCCTTGGGTTTCACGGGCCCACGGTGGATACCGCTGGCTGGGCCAGGCCTATCGCGGATGCCGGAGATTATTCCCATCAGTGGCAAGAGCACCCCACTGATGTACTCGTTTAACGACTGAGTCATTCGGAGCTAAGCGCAAGGAGAAATCGCTCACGTTTCCCGCTCCGGCCAGGCCTCGAACCCTGGACTTCTCGCTTGCAATAGCGAGTGCTCGATCGACTGAGCTACGGAGCCGCTATATATATATATATATATATATATATATATATATATATATATATATATATATATATATATATATATATATATATATATATATATATATATTATATATATATATATATATATATATATATATATATATATATATATATATATATATATATATATATATATATATATATATATATATATATATATATATATATATATATATATATATATATATTGTGTGAGTGTCTTCATGTGTGCGTACGTGTATGTATATACCATTATTCTGCATTTTCCAAAATTAAAATCTTTATTTGCAATATTGAATGGATTTTCAATGTTTCAAAATAACTTGTACTACACAACGAACGAAACATGACGCAATCGATACTTAAATTAAGGTGACTTTATTTATTTACATTATAAAGCAGCTTTTCGTAGCTTCACTAATATTCTACAATTTTATCACTTTCATATGTAGCTTCTTTTGGAGGTTTCACATTTATCTTACCTCTGATAAATATTTTTTGAAGTTTAGTTAATTAATAAAAAGGGAAATATTAAAGCAAATATTTTCCTGTTGAAAATAGTTTTTGAAAAAATTTTGACGAAAATATTTTTCTCATATTATATATATATATATATATATATATATATATATATATATATATATATATATATATATATATATATATATATATATATATATATATATATATATATATATATATATATATATATATATATATATATATATATATATATTATATATATATATATATATATATATATATATATATATATATATATATATATATATATATATATATATATATATATATATATATATATATATATATATATAATATAATATATTTAAAAAAAAAAAAAAAAATGAAAAGAAAATAAATAAAAAAAGAAGACGAATCAAACTTTTCAACACTCAAGGTATTCGAACTCACATTACGCTTAATTCAATTAAACAATTAAAAATTAAAAGTGTGAAAAATTTAAAACCATTTTAACTTTTTTGTTATTTATTGGAGTGGTTTAATTTATATATATTATATATATATTATATATATATATATATATATATATATATATATATATATATATATATATATATATATATATATATATATATATATATATATATATGTCTACTATTGGACTAGAATCAGCAACCTTTATGGTGGTAACTCTTCCGCGTAAACTACTAGGCCATGGTTTTTCAAAAGGAAATCACATTGGAATTGCTCATTATCTACAGTCATGACGTCAATCCCTAAGGATTCCCAGAACGCAACTTAGGCAAAGGGCAACGAGGTCAAAGGTCGAATTCCCCACTCGCAGAGTTATATAATAAAGTTTAAAGTCCGCTAAAACTCTCAGACTATTTCTATACATAAAATTAATGTCTGCTATTGGACTCGAACCAGCAACCTTTAAAGATAATGGTAAGTCTTGTGTGTTAACCACTTGACCATGGTGGTTCAAAAGGAAAATCATATTGGAACTGCTCATGATTTAGTCATGACTTCAATCCCAATGGATTTCCCCGACCGCAACTCAGGCAAAGGGCAACGAGGTCAAAGATCTAAGGTCAATCGTTGAAACTTATTGGAATTAATTCTTGAAAGATGCTCAGAAAAAGATACTGGGCATAGCGTATTATTGTATAATGACATCAAAGACTGGCGTTACTGTAAAAGTTATGAACGAAATACGGTTAAATACGGATAATAGGAACTTAACCAGATAATCGGGAATTTAGCCGGATTTTCAAAATTTTTAGCTGGTTTTAACCAGTCATTTGGTTTTTTAACCGGATATCCGGTTTTACGGTTTTTAGACCCCAAGCTCTTTCCAGAACATTTTTGAGAGAAATTTGAAAGGAATTTATCTCAAGCTCTTTCCTGAGACCTTTTTGACGGTTTTTGAACGGAGTTCCACAGAAACGATTTATCTGGAATTCAAACCAGAACTATTGCAACATCTTAATGGTTATCTGCAGGCCCTTCAAGGCCTCATGAAAGGTCGTGAGGTTTTTTAAGTAAGTGGTATGCTCAGAGACCTTCTATACCCTTTAAGGAAGGTGAGTCTCAGTTTTAACTTCCACTTTCCACAAAAGTCAGTAACTCTACCATTTGATGACAAAGACAAAGATTTGAAATGTTTATTTCATTTATCTAGATGCTGAAAACACTTATTATTTATCCTGAGGAATATATATATATATATATATATATATATATATATATATATATATATATATATATATATATATATATATATATATATATATATATATATATATATATATATATGAGTGTGTGCCTGTGTGTGTGTGTGTGTGTGTGCCTGTGTGTGTGTGTGTGTGTGCGCGCGTGCGCGCACAAACAACGATTTTCCTTAAAAATTTTCAGTTCTATTAACTGCATACAGGAGGATTCAATCCAGGGGCATTTACTTTGTACTGCAGCGGAAAACTCGTACGCTTAAACCGTTGAATTTTATTTAAAACATGCTAATATATTATTATTATTATTATTATTATTATTATTATTATTATTATTATTATTATTATTATTATTATTATTATTATTATATATTATTATTATTTTTTGCTGCTGTTTTATTATTATTTTTTTACTATTATATTTCCTTTATCGTATTTAAACAAAACATTTGAAAATATAAAAAATTTAATTACACATGTGAGAATTTGATAAAGTAAATACATTAAAAAGGCAAGGAAGTATATTTGAAACATAAAACAAGGCTTATCTCGAAATGACAAAATTTATTTTCGTTGCGTTTAAGGACACGTAATCAAAAATATGAGATCAAAATATTTAAATATGAGCAAAGAATCTACAGAGATTTCATTTGCCCCTGTAACTTCTTTCAAGTGGGTGTTTTTTTTTATCGGTGAAGTAAATTTTAATTTTAAAAAGAAAAGGTGGTAATGCTGCGGCTTACAAAGTAAATGACCCTGGATTGAATCCTCCTGTATGCAGTAATAGAACTGAAAATTTTTAAGGAAAATCGTTGTTTTTGCGCGTGCGCGAATACACACACACAAACATATATATATATATATATATATATATATATATATATATATATATATATATATATATATATATATATATATATATATATATATATATATAAAAGACCTACAAAATTCCACCGGAGTTGGAAAAATCTTATACTGTTCGAAGGAGGTCAACACGTCCAGATACACGGCGTTTGAAAGTATGCAAGTCAAAGGAAATTGGGAAAACAGATAAAGGAAGTGTGTTCCAGACTTTACCAGCAGAGTATATGTAAGATTGAGCATAGCGGTTAAATCTGGGGTCGGAGAGTTAGACAGAGAAAGGATGAGACTGTGTGGAAAGGCGTGTCGCACGAGCTCTTCTCAATAGAGGAGGTATGCGAAGAGAGAGTTCAGAAGAGCAGTGTCTGTTGTAATAGCGATAGTTGAAAGAGAGTGACGCAACAATTCGACGGGCAGAAAGAGATTGAAGAGAGTTAGAAAGAGTAGGAGAGTTAATGAGACGAAAAAGCCCTAGACACCACCTTCTCAAGAAGTGCTGTATGAATGGAACCACCCCAGATGTGCGACGCATACTCCACACAAGGGCGGACAACACCCCTATACAGAGCAAGCAACTGGGGTGGCGTGAAGTAATTCTATATATATATATATATATATATATATATATATATATATATATATATATATATATATATACTATTAGGATAAATAATAAGTGTATTCAGCATCTAGAAAAATGAAATAGACATTTCAAATCTTTGTCTTCGTCATCAAATGGTAGAGTTACTGACTTTTGTGGAAAGCGGATGTAAAAACGGGGACTCACCTTCCTTAAAGGGTATGGAAGGTCTTTGAATATACCACTTAAAAACCTCACGATCTTTCGTGAGGCCTTGAAGGGCCTGCAGATAACCATTCAGATGTTGCAATGGTTCTGGTTCGAATTCAAGGTAAATCGTTTCTGTGGAACTCCGTTCAAAAACCGTCAAAAAGGTCTCAGGAAAGAGCTTGAGATAAATTTCCTTTCAAATTTCTCTCAAAAAGGTTCAGGAAAGGGTTTGGGGTCTAAAAACCGTAAAACCGGATATACGGTTTAAAACCGGATGACTGGTTAAAACCGGCCAAAAATTTCGAAAATCCGACAAAGATCCCTATTATCTCATTAAAATCAAGATTTTCTGGTAAAAAAAACCGTCTCCCATAGATATATATATATATATATATATATATATATATATATATATATATATATATATATATATATATATATATATATATATATATATATATATATATATATATATATATATATATATATATATATATATATATACTAAAATTTCCCTTCCATTACGTTCAATACAAATCGTGTTTACACAGAAGACAAAGAGATTCTATTAAGAGATATAAATAATAAGAATAAAAATTTTATCACAGACTTATTATTACATTCTTATAATAATCATTGTACAATAACATAATTATTCAATTTATACAACCTGGATAAAAATTGGAGTGCAGAAAAATGACTGAAGAATTGCAACACGAAAGTTTCTTATATATATATATATATATATATATATATATATATATATATATATATATATATATATATATATATATATATATATATATATATATATATATATATATTATATATTATTATTTATTTTTTTAAAACCCCACAGGAATAAAAACAAAAACAAAAAATTTTTTTTTAATAAACTAGAGCCTGAAAGAGGAAGGGTGGCTGTCCCTTCGAAAGCCTTGCTCCAATTTTAAATTAAATTTTGTTTTATATTTCCTGTGGGGTTTTTTAAAGTCTAAAATTTTACACGGTTATAGTGTTTTTAAAGAATATATATATATATATATATATATATATATATATATATATATATATATATATATATATATATATATATATATATATATATATATATATATATATATATATATATATATATATATATATATATATATATATATATATATATATATATATATATCTCACAGAGCTTAACTTCAGTTTTCAGCTCTCTAAATAATTGGGGTTTTATTATAATTTTTGTCAATTTAATTTAATTTCTATTTAATATTTTTTTTAATAAAAATAATAATAGAAAAAATAGAACATAAAAATTCACTAAATTGGAATTTGGCGTTCGATTTTTAATTGAGATTTTAATTACTGCGTCCACTGACTTGGACACTAATTTTAAAAGCTGAATTCACATCACAATTTATTTCCTAGTGAAATAAATAAATAAAAGTTATAATTTAATTTTGGCATTTGAAATAATATAAAATGTATTTTAATAATAATAATAATAATAATAATAATAATAATAATAATAATAATAATAATAATATATATATAATAATATATAATAATATATATATATATATATATATATATATATATATATATATATATATATATATATATATATATATATATATATATATATATATATATATATATATTACTGATGGCATCCGCATCTGTATTTGCGAAAATTATTCAACCGTATCCGCACTTTCGAAAATTCAACATCCGCATCCGCACGACTAAAATTCCATATCAACATCTACATCCGCATCTGCAAATGAGTAAAATATGACATGCTATCCATCACCATATATATATATATATATATATATATATATATATATATATATATATATATATATATATATATATATATATATATATATATATATATATATATATATATATATATATATATAATATTCCATACAGAGATATAATTTATGAAAATACTTTCCCATTTCAATTTATTACCAAAGTTCCAAGTGGAAAAAGTATTAATTAACGAGTGTCTCAGTAATATCTTAACACCCACTCTTCATTTCCCTACTGTACCCAAACAAAAAATATACTTAAAACTTCTGTATATAGGATCACTTACATCTCAACTTAACAAAAATATTCTTAATATAATTGAAGCTACAATCCCGCAACGCCAGTTCATTCTTATAAATTATAACTCCCTCTCAATTTATAGTTTCTTTAGACACAAAAAATCTCACACAATGCTTCTCAGATCCTCATTAGTTTATTTATTTCAGTGTACCAGCTGTAATGCGGCATATGTAGCCAAACCGGTCTACAATTAAAAGTAAGGATTGATAAGAATAGAGGAGTTTCCTTAAGAACAGATCATCCTCTTTCCATCTCCTGTGGACACTGCCATAAAAGACCATGGACATACCGACTCTTTTCCTTTATTAAATTACTCTGTTAATCAACATGCATCTTCCCTTCCTGGATCGTAGAGTTTTGAAGTTTTATATATAAAAATTCATTGCCCATCTTTAAATGATCAAGCTTCTTCTATAGCCCTTTTCAATCAATAATGAAGTCCTTTCCGAAAATAGTCCAACCTTTTTTTGTTTTATATATGTTATTTTCAATATTAATTTTACTTTATTTTTTATTTTTTTATTGCAATAATTATTATTTTAATAATTTTATATATAGCTAATGAATTTATATTTTGATTGTATTTTAAAATAGAAATTTGTAAAAGTTAATTTATGTTGAAGACGGACCGAGATACAGTGTTAAACGTTCACAGTGTGTGTGGAAACCCTTAGTATTGGCTTTAGCCTTTCTAATTAGATTAAGGTTCACTAGGAAAGAAGCTATCTCTCTCTCTCTCTCTCTCTCTCTATATATATATATAATATATATATATATATATATATATATATATATATATATATATATATATATATATATATATATATATATATATATATATATATATATATATATATATATATATATATATATATATTATATTTGTGATGGCATACGCATTCGCGTTCTCATCAAAATTAACATTCCGCATCCGCATTTTTCAAAAATTCAACATCTGCACTTGCTGAAAATTCTATATCCGCATCTGCATCTGCAAATGAGAAAATATTGCATCCGATAAAACACTAATATATATATATATATATATATATAATATATATATATATATATATATATATATATATATATATATATATATATATATATATATATATATATATATATATATATATATATTATATAATATATATATATATATATATATATATATATATAATCTCAAGTTTGAAACATTTCCCACAGAATTTTTTTACTTAATATTTTGGATAACCAAAAACAATAAAAAGAGGGAAAGAAAACTTCAGTAACTTCATATTTTACAGATCATTTAAATTTCATTTTCTTTTTCACTAATTATATGGGTTAACAATTTAAAGTAGTTATTTTCTCTAAAAATGATACACTATCATTCAGTACCTGACTTGCATAATATAAGGTTTGCTCGGTTATACAGCAATAAAATAGATAAATAATTACAAAATTAAATTAAAAAATGGTGTTTCGTCTGGTTTTTGTTATATTTATAGATATAAGTAGATTGTAAGTTGAAGGTTTTATAGAATGTTCGTCACCATTCATCAACGTCAACAAATATGTTGAACTCAATCATTTATCATCATAAGAGAAGCAAAAAAAAATAATCGATAAGTATAGTGATAATAATTTTTTGGAAAAATTTCCCTCGAGGTCAAAATAAAGGTCCTAATATGTTTCAATAATTTTAATTCGTGATTTTAATATCGTTGACCTTAAATTCGTTACTTTTCCAAAATAGGAATTTGGCAATTCGACCATTTTGTAATATTTTCTTTGTCCTAAAGCATGGTGATAATCACTTTTGACAAAATTTCCCAGAGAATCAAAAAATAGGGCCTGCTATGTTGGAATTTGGGATTTTAAGTATCTTGACCTTAAATTTGAAACTGTTCTAAGAATCCTCCGAAGATACGTATTTGGCAATTTGACCATTTTAACTATTTTAACTGTCCTAAAACATAGTAATAATCACTTTTGGCAAAAATTTTCTTTCGGGTCAAAAAAAAGGTCCTAAAACGTTGGAATAATTTGAATTATTTATTTAAGATATCCTTGACCTTAGATTTGTAACTTCTATAACTAGGAAGCCTTAGATGATATGGATTTGCCAATTTGACCATTTCGTACTATTTTCATTGTCCTAAAGCACAGGGATAATAAATTTTGTCAAAAAATTTTCCTTGACGTTAAAATATAGGTCCTAATTGCTGGAATATTTGGAATTTGGGAATTAAAATATCCTTGACCATAAATTTCAAACTGGTATAACTAGGAAATGTATTGCTTTAGCGAAGGGAACCGAATTTTCTAATCAGCCTAACTACGAAAACGAAATGATATGTTTGTTTGTTTTTTTGGTTAATCGACGAACGAGAAATAATTTTGTATAAAAAGAAAAAATACTACACTTAAATTAAAAAAAAAAAATTTTAAACTAATAAGAACAATTATGATGTCAGAATATCGTATGATGAAATTATAAAACTCTCATTTGA
>SEYY01024217.1:32500-45000 GCA_009176605.1 Armadillidium nasatum | reverse complement strand
TGCAATGCCTTTGACACTAATTTAAAAGATTTCAAATAAAACAAAAGGCAAAGTAATTCGATATAATATTTGTTCAGTAACAAATATGACAATTAACTGTTCATGTATATGAAGGAAATAAAGAGTTTAAATTGTAATCATAAAGCTTTTCACAAAAAAAAAATAAATAAATAAATAATAAAAATCCAATATAATTTTGAATAAAAAAATTATTTTAATCATCATTAAATGTTATGTGTAGAGGAATAAGAAAATGATTTAAAATAAAGAAAACGAACAGGAAACAGCATGCGGAATTTACAGGAGACAGGAATTAAGAAAATGCTTTTAAAAAAAAAGTTACGTAAGAAAATTGTCCCAAAAGTTAATTAAGTAAACTTTTACGTGATGTAAAAAATTTAAAAGATTATAAACGTAGACAAATATATGAATGATAAAGATTTTAAATCATTACAAGGAAAAAAAAAGAAAGATGCGAATTGAAAATATGATAAAAGTATCTATATAAACAAGTCGCAGGAAGAAGAATACATACAAAAGATTAATCTAAATTCGAAAATTTTATTTTATATAATTATATTTATATATATATATATATATATATATATATATATATATATATTATATATATATATATATATATATATATATATATATATATATATATATATATATATATATATTAGGGATGGAGCGATACCAAATTTTTACCGATACCTAAAAATATGCCGATAGTTGCCGATACTACTACCGATACCGATACTTTACTCTTGTCCAAAAACTTTACCGATACTGTAATTGCCGATACTGATGCTCAAAAATGTGCTACTACCGATACCGATACCGATACTTCACTCCATCCCTATATATATATATATATATATATATATATATATATATATATATATATATATATATATATATATATATATATATATATATATATATATATATATATATATGCGTGTGCGTGTGTATGTTTCTGTGCATGTGATTGTGAAAGTTTATTTGTATGTGCTTAAATTCTCCCTTAAATAAACATATACATTATTTTCTCCTGAAACATTTCCCCTAAATAATCAACGTTTCAGTTACAACGAAATGAATAATTGTAAGAGACATGTTTTCTTACTTTTCAAATATTCCATTAAATGAGTTCTTACATTAACTTTGATATTCTTTCTCCAAAGCACGTCCTCTCCACATTCGAAAGAGTGTTATGAGAGGAGCTATTAAAAAGAATGACGTAATTGTTCTCTGGAGACTGAAATAACACTCTGGGGCGCAAAGCTTCAATAGATATAAAAGGAATGAAAAAAAAAATGAAGCAAAGAATCTTGAGATTAATGATGACGAACCTATGGCTTTGTTCGTTGTCTTGTTTGTTTAAAGATTGAGTATACTATTTTCTACTGAATCGTTTTAAATATATATGTATCGAAGATTCCTTATCTAAAATTCGTGTACCTGAAATTTTAATTATTTTCTTTTTAATAAAAATTAAACAAATTTTGTTATTCTGCTGCAAAAATTTTAATTTCTTAAAGAAAAGAGTTTTCTATTCATCTCTTTAAATATAAATATTTACTCAAATTCTTAATACACGTAATTATGATAACATTTATAATAATTTTCATTATTTTTAAGATATTTACTTTTTAAGGCTTTGCAGGCAATAAAATGTACTTAAAAAAATAAAAATAAAAATATCGTCATTTGTTCTATTGCTTGTTTCTGACTAAAATCAAAACACTAATTTAAAGACAAAAATTTTACTCGTGTATATATATATATATATATATATATATATATATATATATATATATATATATATATATATATATATATATATATATATATATATATATATATATATATATATATATATATATATATATATATATTATAGGGTGTCCTAAAAATTGTACTCACTTTATCGATGAGCTACTAACATTTTTTTTCTTGTCACATCAAAATTTTATTCCATATTGCCAAACTTAAGTTTGAGGTAAGATAACCGTTTGAGGAAACAAAACTTGTCATAAAGTGCTACTGAAGGTTTGAAAACGTCACGGAAGTGCAACTCGACGGGCAGAAAGGGATTGGAGAGAGTTAGAAAGAGCAGGAGAGATGATGAGACGAAAAGCCATAGACTCCACCTTCACAAGGAGAGCTGTATGTGTGGAACCACTACAGATGTGTAAAGCATACTTCATACAGAGGCGAACAACACCCCTATAGAGAGCAAGCAACTGGGTTGGCGTGAAGTAATTCTGAAGTTTGAAAATTGTTTAGAAAGAGAGGTAATGTGATCTTTCCATGAAAGATCACGAAAAAAGGATACGCCAATAATAATAAGAACAGATAAAGGTTTGAGTTGTGTGTGTTTTCAAAGAAGACATCGTAGTTGTGTGGAAGACTGTGTTGAATGGAGAGATGAAGAACTGAGTTTTTGAGGCATTGAAAACAATCTTGTTTTCTCTGCCCCAATTTGAAATGAGTGAAAGATCAGAGGTTGTTGCTCCAAGGCTACACTTCTCGAGTCTATCAACTGCAGTTGGGAGGGACGTCTTTCAAACTGGAAGAAGTAAAGAAAGTTGGAAGTCAACAGCAGAGGAATGAATAAAAGATGAGGTAATAAAGAGGTCATTAATGAAAAGCAAAAACGTGTTGGTGTTAGGACAGGACCATGAGAAACACAATTATTAATAGATTTAAAGGAAGAACGGTGACAGTCTACAAAAGCTGCAATAGAACGGCTAGAAAGGAAATTAGAGAAGTAACAGAGAGAAGGAAAAGAGGGAAATTTAGAAATCAAACCTTTGAACGAGACTCTATCGAAGGCTTTCGATATGTCTAGCGCCACAGCAAAGGATTCACCGAAATGCCGAAGGGAGGAGGACCAAGAATCAGAGAGGAGGGAAAGAAGATCACCAATAGAACGTTTCTTACGAAAGCCATACTGGCGATCAGAGATAAGATTTGAAGAATTGAGATTTTTCCAAATCTTCCTGTTAAGGATAGATTCAAAAACTTTAGAGGTCAAAGAAATGGGACGGTAGTTAGAAGGTTGAGATGGGTCCCCCTTCTTCGGCACAGGCTAAATGAGGCGCAAGTTTCCAGCAAGAAGGGAAAGCCGAAGTAGAAAGACAAAGACGAAATAGTTTACCAAGGCTCTGTGCTCGGAAGCACAAGTTTTTAGAACCACAGGAGGAATACCATCGGGTCCATACGACTTCTTATTATAAAGCACAGAAAGAGCAGAAATTACGTCTTTAGAAGAAATTCTAATTTAAGGAATGAATGAGTTGGAGGGGGTTGAAGGAGGAGGCATAGCTCCGGAATCGTCTAAGGTTGAATTAGAGGCAAAAAGTTTGAGCGAAGAGTTCAGCTTTAGAAGAAGGTAAAACAGCAGTTGTGACGTCGGAAGATACTAAAGCAGGGAAAGAGGAAGAAGCAAAGTTAGAGTTGACATTTTTTGCAAAGTGCCAGAAAGAACGTGAAGATGAACCAGAAAGATTATTGCATTTTCTACGGAGAAAAGAGTTTTTAGTACGGATGATAGATTTTGCACGATTCCGAAATGAAATACGATTTTGAATAATTCTGGGATGAATATAAGTTGGGTGAGTTTCAGGAGTTTTAATACGATGGTAATCCCTGAAGGCAAAATCCCTGCAGCGGATAGTGCGAGAACAAGCAGAGTTAAACCAAGGTTTGTTAGGTTTAGTATAAGGGAAAGAAAATAGAAAGTACGCCTCCGTGCCAGAGAGAATCGCCTCGGCAATACGTTCTGCACACTCCGAGATACCCCTCCCACGGAAGCAGTAATCATTCCACAGGAAATCAAAGAAGTACGACCGCAAGTCCTACCAGCTTGCGGTATCCAAATGCCACAAACTTTTCCTTTCAATAGAAGGGGTCTTTCCTGAGGAAGACTTGAAGAGATAGAAGAGGATACAGAGATAAGGTGATCGGAGGAACCCAGAGGAGGAAAGAGTTAACAGTATAAGGAGAAGAATTAGAAGTTGGAAAAAGGTCTAGAATGTTGGGGTCATCTCCAAGACGAACCAGGAATTCGAGTAGGGACCTGCACCAACTGCTCTAGGTCGTTTTAGATAGCGAAATGGATTGCACGCTCACCAGCTGTATCATAAGAACTAGAAGAAAGCCATCGGCGGTGGTGAACATTGAAATCACCTAATATGATGATTTCAGAGAGAGGAGAAGAGAGAATGCGCTCTATTTTGGAGTTTAAATAATCGAAGAATTTAGGATAGTCAGTAGAATTAGGAGATAAATAAACAGAACAAACGAATTTAGTCGTAAAATGACAAGAGAGCCTGAGTCATAAGGTGGAAAATTAGGAAGACTTTAAATCAGATGCACAAAAGTATTCAGAGTCATTTCTCACATAATCAAAATATCAACCTTTTAATAGAAACTGAAGATTGAGAGAGTAAGTGAGAACAAAATAGAGTTTGCTCTCAGAACGCTCAAGCACCTATGTTGCGGTTAACAACAAAAAGGTCAGGTTTAGGGGAGAAATGGCGGTTCAAGTATATATATATATATATATATATATATATATATATATATATATATATATATATATATATATATATATATATATATATATATATATATATATATATATATATAAAATTCTCGAGAAATTAAAACCTTTCTTACTTAACATTTAATTTTTTAAAACAAAATCCTTAAAAACAAAGAAATAATGGAACGTAAACCGAAATAAAAATGAGACCATAAATAGAAGTAACAAAATCAGGACAATTAAAAAATAAAATTTTAAAAAAAATGGCAGAAACTTTATCACCAAATATCAGCTCTGTAAAAACTCTGAAATGGAATGCCTGTCTCACAAGGGCTCTTATTTTCCGTTTCCTGCTGCTAACAAGCAACTCTCCAACGTTATTAAACTCAGGTAAATGAATTCATTCTTGTAATTCATTTAAGCAATTCTGTTCAAAGTGTGCAATAGAACTCTACAAAGAGGGTTTTATGCAAAATTTTGAATATACGCGAGCTCTTCTCAAATTGTACTTGTCTATATATATATATATATATATATATATATATATATATATATATATATATATATATATATATATATATATATATATATATATATATATATATATATATATATATATATATATATATATATATATATATATATATATATATATATATATATATATATATATATATATATATATATATATAAAAAAAAAAATAAAAAAAAAAAATAAAAAAAATAATTTAAATAATTTTTTTAACAAAATTTAAAAATTGAAAAAAATTTTAAAAACAAAATAAAAATTATTTAAAAATTTTTTTAAAAAAAAACTTAGAAAAATTGAGCAATTATACGCATATACGTATAAGCCTGTGATGGGGTATGGGCCTTCCTTAAGAAAGGCATAAGAGGTTTAGCCGCATAAGGGCTTAACTCATTTATTGTTAGGACGAGTTTCTGACTTCAGCTCTCCCGCACTCCAACCAAACCACCACACACTCGCACCCTCCAACACCACAACAACCTCACCCACACCAACACACATACCTACACCATCAACTGCATTCGCAGGTTTACCTGTTTTTACCTTGCAAAATATAAGACCTCGTAAAATATATAGCATATTTGATATATTTCACGTTGTTGAATGCATCATCCGATAAATTTATACTTACTACTATCTTCATCTTCATCTGTATATTTTTTATTATTATTATTATTATTATTATTATTATTATTATTATTATTATTATTAAATAAAACCCTTGTGAAATTTTTCGTATCCTAAAAATGCATAAGGGGTTGATTAACATAACATACTATTTCTATTTACAATCTTTACTATTCTTTTCCTAACCATATTCTTTATTTTTATAATTGCTTTATAACACGCACATACACACACTCATATTTGAGGGGTATACCTTGGTGTTTAGCCGCTTAAGGACTTAGACCCATCCATGATGAACCTCCTTTAGAGGGGTATAGGGGTTATCTTTACTTATATTGCTGAAATTAGTTGTAGAATAAATACTAAAATCCTGTTCCTGTTATTATTATATCTATTATTACTATTTTTGTTATCTTCATTATTACTATTATCATTCTAGTTCCCATTATTATTATTAATTATTATTTTTATTATTATTAATTATTATTATTATTATTATTATTATTCGCTCCCTAGGAGCTCTTTTAGTTTTGTATCGATACATAGTAAGTATCCGATAAATTGCTTATATGAATATTGTTACTGAAAAATGAATAAAGATTAAAGCTCAAATATTACCAATATTTCTGAAAATCCTTATCATGACGACATTTCTTGTTAGTATTAGTTTTGTTATAATCGTTATTATTATTATTACTATCTTTATAGCTTTATGCATTATTATAGGTATTATTATTGTTGTTTTTTATATTATATACATCATACTTGTATTTTAATGGTTATTAAAATAAATTAAATAACTATTTCCCGACTAAACTTTCGGGCTCAATGTAAACCAATGTGTATTCCTTTAAAGCCCCTTTTCAGAGAACTGGACAGCTAACAAATTATTAATATTTTATTTAGTAGTATAGGACCTAGTGAAATAGTAAAATTGTAAATGTACTTTTCTGAAAAAAAAAAAAATATAGAAATGCATAATCATGAACGGGTACTAGAGCTCCAGTCTGCTCCGTTGACTTAGTCGAGAGGATGCGAGAGTCGAGACTCGAAAAATGGGGACGATAACCTTACAGAGTTTGACAGTATAAGGATAATTATTAGAAGTTAGAAAGGGGTCTAGAATTTTGGGTTCATCTCCAAAACGATCAGGGATACGAGTAGGGAGCTGCACCAACTGCTAAAAAGGTCGTTTGGGATAGCGAAATAGAAGGTACGTTCACCGGCTGAACCATAAGAGCTAGAAGAAAGACATTGGCGGTGGTGAATATTGAAATCATAGAATATGATGATTTCCGAGAAAGAGAAGAAGAGAGAATGTGCACTATTTTGGAGTTTAGATAATCGAAGAATTTAGGATAGTTAGTAGAATTAGGAGATAAATAAATATTTCTGAGTAGAATTCAAGAAGAAATAGTTGAACAACGTTTTCGTATTGGTCATGACAATTTATTAGTTTTCTACAAGATAATATGTGTAGATGTGACTATAAGGAACTTCTGGAGCCCACTATAATCTTTCTAGGCGGAATTCTGACTTGTAAAACTTCATTTCATTATCCAGGTTCTTTCCATTACACCAGATGGATGGCGAAAGCTTTATATTGCCTAAAAGAGAAGGAAACAATTCCATCTGAGAACTACAGCAGAACAACCTCGAGATATCTGCGTATTTATAGTAAAAGTGTATGTTGAATCATGGTTTAGGTTTCCAAACGCTGTTGCAGCGCCTTTCAATGATTTCCTATTTCTTAAAGTATTAGCAAATTACCCAGATCTCATAATTTCCATAGTAGCATTGCAGAAATTTTGCAAACATTTATGGTATTTGGCTGCTGAAACTGTACCTCTTTCGAGGAATGCGTGGACACGGAATCAAAACGAAAAATGGCTAAATTCATCAGATCTATTGATAACACAGAGAAAGGTATCAAGAAATATGCCCTCAGACTGAAGCATGTGAAAGAGAGTGCCGAAAGATTTAAGTCAGTTTTTTACTTCCATATCTTTGAATTTATTTTTGAGATTTGAGGTTTCTTCTGAGTTTTTAAAGTTACATCCTGATAAGTGGGAAACAGACACACACTATAACCAAACTTTCCATGCTCTCTCGAAGTTAGTGGTAACGAATAATGTGGTAGAGTGCGGAGTAAAATTAATACAGGAATACATCAACATCTTGCCCAAGGATAATGATGAGCAAAGCAATTCAAGTTGCATGTGGAATGTGTGTACCGTTCTAAGTACACAAATAGCATGAAAAAAAACTCTCCAGAAATCTACATAACGTTTGGCATGTAATGACAAAGCTAATTGTAAATGTGTATTCCTATTTTAGTGTAATTGACTTTGTGCAATGTCTACATTTTTGAATATTAAAAAAATTGTCTACAATATGAATTTCATTTCATTTACATAATTTATTAGTTTATATGAGTTATTGCTTGAAATGCAATAAAAGACAATCCATAAATGTCAACACAAAACAAAAATAGCTTTTCTCTCATACAGAGCATTTAATAAAGTTGTATACTTAACTATAAATGGGAAAAGTAAAAAAAAATACATACATGTCTTTAAAAAAAAAAAAAAAAAAAATTTTTCCAAAATTATATATATGGAGTTTGCGGCACAACTTAATCTTGCCTGACTGTCGTATAATTTGATATATATTAGTTTTACTATATATGGAAACATATTTAGTGGTGCGTTTTAAAAAATTTAAAATTCGAAAATAAGAACTCGCTATATATATATATATATATATATATATATATATATATATATATATATATATATATATATATATATATATATATATATATATATATATATATATATATATATATATATATATATATATATATATATATATAATATATATATATATATATATATATATATATATATATATATATATATATATATATATATATATATAAGGAACTTTCATATTTTTAGAAGTATAAATAGAAAAACTATATTAAGTTTTCTTTTTTTTCTATATATATATATATATATATATATATATATATATATATATATATATATATATATATATATATATATATATATATATATATATATATATATATATATATATATATATATATATATATATGGCCAGGTAAATAAGGAACTTTCATATTTTTAGAAGTATTCATCAGCAGATTTTTTTTTAAAAAAATAAATGAAAAGAAATTATTAAACATTAAAAGTTACTCATTTTTTAAAATCCTTTATTGTGTTCGTGTTATTCTTTCTAAAGGTTCAATCAAAGGTGTGTTTTATTTGGAAGTTTTTTGTATTTTTTTATTTTTTATTTTTTTTGACACCTTTTGTTTTACTTTGCTTTGTGTTTATTTTAAGGATGTTTGTTTCGCTTTTTTCCGTTTAACAAACGAAAGGCAATATCGTTTTTGTATTCATTTTAGAATTTTCATTCAAGGTTTTATTTTATTTTATTTTATTTTATTTTGGCTCAAACACGCGATATATATATATATATATATATATATATATATATATATATATATATATATATATATATATATATATATATATATATATATATATATATATATATATATATATATCTTTTCAGGGGAGGCGGAAGGTTTTTTTTTCCATATTCATACTATTTTGATCACATGAGCTTTGCACATATATATATATATATATATATATATATATATATATATATATATATATATATATATATATATATATATATATATATATATATATTATATATATATATATATATATAGGTCTGTTAACTCTCTCGCAGATCGAATATATTAAACATCAATGTTTAAAGTTTGCTATAGGGGAATCGAACCCGGGCCCTATAGCACAAAAAGCATAGCGTTTTACCACTACGCTACTGGCGGTTCAAAAGAAATCCAAAGAGGAGGCTTATGAATTCACAAGAGCAACCTCCAAGGATTTCTCCCGACCGCGCTTGAGCGAGTGGCAAATGACCCGGGCTCGGCCCCCCTTTCCTCTCGCAAACTAAATAGACAGATAAATATTTAAGGTCTGCTAACTCTCGCAGATCGAATACATTAAACATCAACGTTTAAAGTTTGCTATAGGGGAATCGAACCCGGGCCCTATAGCACAAAAGCATAGCGTTTTACCACTACGCTACTGGCGGTTCAAAAGAGAAATCCAAAGAGGAGGCTTATGAATTCACAACAGCAACTTCCAAGGATTTCTCCCGACCGCGCTTGAGCGAGTGGCAAATGACCCGGGCTCGGCCCCCCCTTTCCTCTCGCAAACTAAATAGACAGATAAATATTTAAGGTCTGCTAACTCTCTCGCAGATCGAATACATTAAACTCGCTCAACTCAAGCGCGGTCGGGAGAAATCCTTGGAGGTTGCTCTTGTTAATTCATAAGCCTCCTCTTTGGATTTCTCTTTTGAACCGCCAGTAGCGTAGTGGTAAAACGCTATACTTTTGTGCTATAGGGCCCGGGTTCGATTCCCCTATAGCAAACTTTAAACATTGATATTTAATGTATTCGATCTGCGAGAGAGTTAGCAGACCTTAAATATTTATCTGTCTATTTAGTTTGCGAGAGGAAATGGGGGGCCGAGCCCGGGTCATTTGCCACTCGCTCAAGCGCGGTCGGGAGAAATCCTTGGAGGTTGCTCTTGTGAATTCATAAGCCTCCTCTTTGGATTTCTCTTTTGAACCGCCAGTAGCGTAGTGGTAAAACACTATGCTTTTGTGCTATAGGGCCCGGAGTTCGATTCCCTTATAGCAAACTTTAAACTTATATATATATATATATATATATATATATATATATATATATATATATATATATATATATATATATATATATATATATATATATATTATATATATATATATATATATATATATAGGTTCCGATTTTTTTCCATTTGAGTTCAAAAATTGGTCTTTAAAATTTTGGAAAAAAAATTGTAATGTCCAATTTCGTAAATCATTGTTACCAATGACCCATCAACTATTATATATAGGTAACAACTATGTTTGGAGCTCTGTTATTTTCACCATTAATTTGGTCTTTTCTCTTCTTTTCACTATTAGATTGGTCTGGTATAGTTTTATAGAAGTGATTTAATGAAAGTTCTTAGAAATTTCCATTTGGGTTCGAATATTGGTCTTTAAAATTTTTAAAAAAAAAATTTGTAATGTCCAATTTGGTAAATCGTTGTTACCACTGATTTCACTATAACATAAGAAACCTCCCTACACATCATGACGATTTCTCAAATTATATATCCTACCAAAAAATAAATTTTGATACTATCGTGCTTAGTGAAAGTTTTCAAAATAACCACAATAAAGACAATTACCCTATTCCCGGATACAATGGAACTCATCTAGTTAGAAAAGACAAACGAGGAGATCGAGTTTCCATCAAAGTAAGAAACGAATTTTTTATCATAGTAAAAGTAATCCCTTCTATTTGTAATTATATTTTCAAAGCACTAACTGTTCAAATTAACACCAAGCAAATAAAACAAAATATAGTTGAAATATACAAACCACCAAACTCTTCAAGAAATTAATTTACAAATTTTCTGAATACATTAAAGCAAACCAGCTTTAATGATTCAAATGTTTTGATTACTGGAGACTTTAATATAGATATGCTGAACAAAAATCCCTCATTAGGGTCCAACCCTTTACTGATTATTTTTCTTGCCTTGTACAATGGAACGTAAACAAAACCAGTAACAAAGCAATTATAAAATACAGGGCAGATAATGAAACTAAAAATAGAATATTCATAGATAAAGTAAAAGGAATTGACTTTTCTTATGTATACAATGAACAAATAGACATAGACTCAAGATTCAGCATTTTTATCAATCAAATATATATATAGGTGTTATCAAGAGACCTTTCAAATCAAAACCAAGCAGTTGGGCTGTAAAAGAATCCAAAATCCAAGATTAACATAAGATTATTGAACTCTATAAAAAACTATAAATTTGATTGGTCTTTTCTTTTTTTTCTTTTATAGTTCTTTAGAGGGGGTTTAATGAGCGTTCCGATAAATTTCCATTTTTTTTTTAATTTTAAGAACCAATTATTTTTTTTAATTTTAAAGACTAATTTCCCAACTCAAATGAAAATTTCTCGTAACTTTCATTAAATTACACCTATAGAACTATAAAAACTCAATCCATTGGTGAAAAGAACAGAGTTCCAAACACAAACAATAGCTACCTATTTATAACAGTTGCAAAGTCAGTGGTAATACTGATTTACGAAATTGGACAATACAATTTTTTTTTATTTTAAATACCAATTCCGAACCCAATGGAAACTTCTCGAAACTTTCATTAAATCACCTCTATAGAACTATAAAAGACAAATCTAATCGTTAAAAAAAAACAGAAAAAAAACAAATTAAGGGTGAAAATAACAGAGCTCCAAACACAGTAGTTATAAAAGTTACAAAGTCTGCGGTAACAATGATTTACCAAATTGAACATTACAATGACCTAGCATGGATGCCACGTGCCAGAAAATGTTAGAAAGTGCTAGCATGACATCACATGTGTGTGTTTTTGCGCATGCGCAGGTGATGTTATCACCAAGAGAGAGTCGGCATCCTGATTGCCCACGAATGTAGCCAATGAGGCATCGGATGATATCTTACCCTCAATTCCAGATTCGCTTACACTGGTGGCCTATCAGGGGGTGCTACGTGCTAGAAAATGTTAGATCGTGCCAGAAAAAGCAAGAAATTGGAACTCAGGAAAGAGCATTGAGTTAGG
>SEYY01024217.1:20000-30000 GCA_009176605.1 Armadillidium nasatum | reverse complement strand
TAATGGTAATAATAAAAAAAAATAAAAAAAAAAAAAAAAAAAAAAAAAAAAAAAAAAAAAAAAAAAAAAAAAAAAAAAAAACAATGAAAACAATAATAATAATAATAATAATAATAATAATAATAATAATAATAATAATAATAATAATAATAATAATAATAATAATAATTTTAAAGTTTTTTAATAATAAAAATGATAAAGATAATAATAATAATAATAATAATAATGATAATAAGATAATAAAATATAATAATAATAATAATAATAATAATAATAATAATAATAATAATAATAATAATAATAATAAATAAGTTTTATAATACTGATAATAAAAAAAAAATAAAAAAAAATAATAATAATAATAATAATAATAATAACATTGATCGAGATACAGATTAGTACTGGTTTATATAATTCTTTTTGATTTTGTGAGTAAAACTTTCAATAATCTTTCGTTTTTCAATTCTGTCAGTAGTTCATTAATTAAAAAGCTTATATGATTTATAGGTCGCTGTTTGCCTATACTTTTTCTAATCGATAGAAAGGAGGATTTATAAGTGAGTTATTTCACAAGTTTAAAGGACTATCTCTTCGATTTAGGTTGTTATGAAAGCTAGATATTAAGAAGTTGCAAGCATTTTTATTTAAAATTTTATATTGTTGCTTTAAAAGGTATAGATTTAGTAAGTTATAAAACCGCAAGATTTTAAGTTTTTTAAATAAAGGGGCTGTATGGTCATAGAGGCGGCTAGCACTTAGCAAACGAGTGAAGCATTTTTGCATCGTAATAACTGATTTGATAACCGAGTTACTATCAATGCCGTAGATTAAGAGGCAGTATAATAAGTGTGTATGGATATGTGCGTAATATATCTTTTTCAATATGTGTAAGGGAATGGAATTGGCTAGTCTGACTTAAGTATATACTAGTAGTATACACATATTTTTCGTCAATTTATTTATTAGTTGTTAATTTCTCGTCAAATATTACTCCTAATATTTTTGCATTTGCGGCTCTTTGAAATTCTCTACTCCGTTTAATTTAATATTGAAGTCTTGTTTTATAGTTTCATTGCTGATAATAAGATAACGTTTTTTGTACATTTAATGAAAGTTATTTGAATTCATCCATGTTAATATTCTATTTAAGAAATGGAAGGCTTTTTGAGAGTGTGTCAAAATTTTTATCGTTTATTAATATCGATATATCGTCGGCAAATGAGACAGAAAAGGAGTCGTGAGAGTTAAACAAATCATTTGTATATAGAGTAAATAATTCTTGTCCCAAGATAGATCCTTGTGGCACAACAGTGGTTACTAGCGATGGATTAGTGAGCTTCCCCAATTTTACATACTTAGGCCTTTTAGTTACTTAAAATCTAAACCATTGCAATGGGTTTCCAACAATGCCCATCATATACATTTTCATTAAAAGAATGTCCTGGTCAATTGATTCAAATACTTTTGTAAACTCTAATAACAATAACGCAGATAAATCTTTTCGTTCTATGTTTCATAAATTTTTTCCGTTAGGCACACAAGAGCGTCAGATGTTGATCTTCCTTTCCTGAATCCAAACTGACAATCATTAAGGAGATTTTTTGAAGTAAGATATTCAAATAGTTGATTTAATATTAATTTCTCAAAATATTTTACTAATAGTATAATTCAGAAGAATTGATTTATCTCCCTTTTCGTGAATCGGCGTTACACGAGTGAGTTTGAAAACGTGTGAGAATATACCCGTGTGGAGAGAGAGATTAAATATGTCCTTTAAAGGGGAAGAAATTATATCGGCAAAGTGTTTGAAGAGGCTATTGGGAATGGTGTGAATTTCACACGTTTTATTATTTAGACCAGCAATTAACGTTTTAACTTCTGAGTCCGAGATATCCACGAAGGAAAAGCGCGAACCGCAATGTCCTAAATAGGTTTCGAATGCGGTTTGACTTGTTTACCAATGTTCATATATATATATACATATATATATATATATATATATATATATATATATATATATATATATATATATATATATATATATATATATATATATATATATATATATATATATAAAAGAAGTAATAATTGGTTGGTCCATAAACACACCTATAAAAATTTATGTCAATAATAAAATGCAACTTCAGTTTTATTATTTAACAAAAATTGTAGTGAGATTTTATTATAAAAAAATTTCTTTCTCGAGTGTTAGTTTTTTTTTTAAATAAAAAGAAATAAACACGTAATCATATACACAATAGTATTTCAATTTCGTATAGAAAAACGGCAAAACTATTACCGTGAACATATAAAATAACCCATTTTAACAAAATTTCGTAATATTTGCATGATACTCAATTTACTGTAGTAATAATAATAAAAATAATAATAATAATAATAATAATAATAATAATAATAATAATAATAATAATAATAATAATAATAATAACAATAACAATAACAATAACAATAATAATAATAATAATAATAATAATAATAATAATAATAATAATAATAATAATAAATAATTGAAAAAAATAATATTCCTTTATAAAAAATTTGCTTTGAACATTTTTTTTACAAAAATGATGTTTCATTTCACCAAATTTTTAATACTAATTCATGGAAAGTTTATGGAAAAATTAACATATTCTATATAAGAAGGTAAATATTTCACAGTACTCATATAATGTGTTTTCTATTTTAAAACTCTTACACAGCAATAATAAAAGCGAAACTTTACTTTCAAAACTTAAGTTCATATATATATATATATATATATATATATATATATATATATATATATATATATATATATATATATATATATATATATATATATATATATATATATATATATATATATATATATATATATATATATATATATATATATATAAATAAATAAATAAATAATATAATAAATAATATATATATATATATATATATATATATATATATATATATATATATATATATATATATATATATATATATATATATATATATATATATATATATATATATATATATATATATATATATATATATATATATTATATATATATATGAGAGAGAGAGAGAGAGAGATTCCATCTAGGAGAGAGAAATTGTTCAAGTCTTGTTTTACATAATCAATGAGTATAATGTAAAAAACTGTATAATGCATAAGCTCATCTTTTTTTTTCTTTTTGCGATGCTTTATTAACCGCTTTTGTCCTCGCATGAATATAAATTGCTTTTATCTTGAGACGGACGTGAAATACCTTCCCTCACAGGAATAGAAAACTTACCAACGCAGAAGAACTTTAATTAAAACTTTACACGTTGTCACTATATATATATATATATATATATATATATATATATATATATATATATATATATATATATATATATATATATATATATATATATATATATATATATATATATATATATATATAATTTGACATCCGTATCTGGATCCGCAAATTAGAAAATATGACATCCGATCCATCACACACATATATATATATATATATATATATATATATATATATATATATATATATATATATATATATATATATATATATATATATATATATATATATATATATATATATATATATATATATATATATATGGGGAGGAAAATAGCGCTCCCGAGGCAATGAGATTACCCCCCATTGGGTATACGGGATATTAAGGATACTTCCCATCTTATCCTGGTGCCCAATGGTACTCTCCATTTTGCGCTCATTTACATTTTCATCTACACAGAATAGAATATCCTTTTACACAAAATAAACACTATTTCAGTCACACATTCCTTAAAAAAAAGAACTTGTTAATTATGGCGTCGACATTGGTAGCCTCGGAGAATCAAAGAGGGGCGGATTCCAAAAAAAAGCCTTTCATCCACCCCTTTCCTCATCACCACTTGGGAGTTGGTGGCCTGCGTTGATGGGGTTGATGCCACCAGGAATTTGCAGTCGGTTGTTTCGGGACAAATTTTCATTAATGGTCTTCATTCATATTTCTACTTTGATGAACATCACCTTTCTTCTTCTAGATCTCATCACTTATTCTTGACCGAAACCAGATGTTTGAACGTTCTGATAGCAAACCCTTTTCCCTCATCTATCCTCAATTTTCAGCCAAAGGCGGATATTGCGCATACGTGCGCAACGATGTTGTCTTTTCTTGTGCCTCTAATTTGGAGTCATCCGAACTTTCCACCTTATGGCTTAGGCTCTCTTGCCATTCTACGACTAAATTCATTTGTTCTGTTTATTTATCTCCTAATTCTACTAACTATCCTAAATTCTTCGACTATTTAAACTCCACAATAGAGCACATCCTCTCTTCTACTTTCTCTGAAATCATCATATTAGGTGATTCCAATGTTAATCACCGCCAATGGCCTTCTTCTAGTTCTCATGATACAACTGGTGAACGTGCAATCCATTTCGCTATCCCAAACGACCTGTAGCAGTTGGTGCAGCTCCCTACTCGTATCCCTGATCGTCTTACAGATGATCCCAACATTCTAGACCTTTTTCTTACTTCTAATCCTTCTCCTTATACTGTTAAGCTCCTTCCTCCACTGGGTTCCTCCGATCTTCTTCTTATCTCTGTATCCTCTTCTATCTCTTCAAGTCTTCCATAAGAAAGACCCCCCCATCTGTTGAAAGAAAACGTTTGTGACATTTCGGTGCCGCAAGCTGGTCGGATTTGCGGTCGTACATCTTTGATTTCCCGTGGAATGATTATTGCTTACGTGGGAGCATGAACCGACTGGGGCCCCGGCCCTGGCAAACCCCGCCCCTGGCTAAAAATCAAGGAAAACCGGTGTTTGCCTGCCGGGGCTATAATGACAAATTATACTTAAGGGGGCAAAGCAATTTCAAAAAAAAATATATATATATTTTTTCAGCAGATTCTCCTGAAATTTTCAGTGCATATAGCTTCGTCCTGGTGAAAAAGTTCATTTCTAGCGTTATTCTGAGTCCTCTGTTATGCTTTCAGGACACTCAGAGGAACTCCTACCACGTAATGACCAACCGGGGTTGAAATTTTACCGGGGCCGAGGTATATATATATATATATATATATATATATATATATATATATATATATATATATATATATATATATATATATATATATATATATATATATATATATATATATATATATATATATATATATATATATATATATATACAAGAATTAGACAACATATTTATTTATATTACTATGAGTATAACTGATTCAATTAACAATTACTAACTATTAAAATATTACCAAAAGTAAGCAACTGTTCCATATAAATAGTTTTCCGGTGACCTAAAACGAATATGAAAACATTGAAAGGAAGTTCGAATACTCTGCTTTTAGAGTGGAAAAATTTTTAATACAAATTATTGCCAACAAAACGACCCACTTCGCAGCACATAAAAGCATAGAAAATCCCAATAGAGTGAGACTTTTTAAAAAAAAAAAAAAGGTCTGCTTCATGAAAGAATATAAAAGGCTAAAAATAAAAACAAGCAATTTGTCACTCAGAACAGGAACCCGAACAGGAATCGGAACTTCAAAAGGAAAAGGCTTTTATATATATATATATATATATATATATATATATATATATATATATATATATATATATATATATATATATATATATATATATATATATATATATATATATATATATATATATATATATATATATATCTGCCAAAAGAAAAAAATAACCAACCAAAAATAATATATATATATAAAATAATAATAATTGCAAAAAAAATAAAAAAATAAAGTAATAATATTTTATTGAAATAAATAAAACTAAAAAAGCTGGACTATTTTGGAGAAAAGGACTTCATTATTGAGGTTAAAAGGACTATAGAGTATAGAAGCTTGATCATTTAAAGATGGGCAATGAGTTTTTATATGTAAAACTTCAAAATTCTACTATCAAGAAGGGAAGAAGCATGCTGATGAACAGAGAAATTTAATGAAGAAAAAGGTAGGGTATGTCCATGGTCTTTTATGGCAGAGTTTACAGGAGAGGAAAGAGGATGGTCTGTTCTAAAGGAAACTTCTATGCTTATCAATCCTCATTTTCAATTGTAGACCAATCTGGCCTACAAATTCCGCATTACAGCTGGTGCACTTAAATAAATAAATTAATGAGAATCTGAGAAGCATTGAGTAAGATTCCCTGTCTGAAAAAATTATAAATTGAGAAGGAGTTGCTGGAATGTAGCTTCAATTCTAGTAAGAATATTTCTATTAAGTTGAGATGTAAGTGATCCTATATACAGAAGTTTTAAGTGTATTTTTTGTTTGGGTACAATAGGAAAATAAAGAGTGGGTCTGAAGATATTAGTGAGGCACTCATTAATTAATACTTTTTCCACTTGGAACTTTGGGAATAAATTAAAATGGAAAAGTATTTTCATAAATTCCAGCTCTGTATGGAATATATATATATATATATACTCGTGTATATATATATATATATATATATATATATATATATATATATATATATATATATATATATATATATATATATATATATATATATATATATATCATAGGAATGAATGGAAAAGATTGATGAAGGGGTGAGTGTTTGGATGAATGTGGCCTGCGATAGACACCACTTCAGGTTGTATATATATATATATATATATATATATATATATATATATATATATATATATATATATATATATATATATATATATATATATATATATATATATATATATATATATATATATATATATATATATATATATATATATATATATATATATATATATATATATATATATATATATATATATATATATATATATATATATATATATATATATATATATATAGACAGAGAAAAATTTTCCGCACGCCAGGACTCGAACCACTGACAACAGCGTCGCCGTTAGACAGTGAACATAAGGCTCTACCACTGAGCTACGCCGCCTTCCCAAAAAAAGAAGGCATAGTAGAACAGTTTTCAAGCTCTTATGCTTCGAATCACTGTAGCAACTCGGTACTTATTTAAATCCATAGGAGGGTGCTTGTTACCCCTACTGGGGCTACATTGCCATTTTGTTGGGGCTCCTGGGTTATATATATATATATATATATATATATATATATATATATATATATATATATATATATATATATATATATATATATATATATATATATATATATATATATATATATATATATATATATATAAAAGTAGTATAGGGAGCGCTTTCGAGGGGTGCCAGATTCTGTGGAAAAGTATCTAAATCTGGCACCTGTACAGCCTCTCATTGTTTTGTGAGATGAATTGCCGTGGTCTATACTCTTTTCTGGCATCTATGGGAAATGTTAAAGGTCAAATGGATGGTTTATATAAGTGATGAATGAGAGTAACCCCTAAATGGGTGTTTGGTGGCGTAGCCGGCACCCCCGAATTTTTTTTATTTTTGATTCGTGATGAGTATATTTATTTCATTTCATGAAGGAAGTTGGAGCTTCCTTGGTGTTGAAGGTGGGTCGGAGCCCCCTCTCTGGTCCTGCCTGATTGAATGGAAGACGGAAGTCTACAAACTGAAATTCTAAACCACATGGTAGGCTATAAGCTTTCTATTTTGGAGTTGATAGAACACTCTCTCTGAGGAGAGGAATAACTTCTCTTAACGATGGAGACTTAGAGAGAAAAATTTCTATTTTTGTCATTCTTGAAATCATTGTAGGAGTCATTAATGTTATTTATTATTTGAAATTTATTTATTTCTTTCCTAAAATATTTTCTCTTATTTTAAGTAATAGTAGAATATTCATGTAGAATAATATAATATCGGTAATAATAATAATAATAATAATAATAATAATAATAATAATAATAAAAAACTTACATATACTAAATCAAAAATAAATTAAATAAAACAAGATATGTGCGCTTTCAAGAGCACACTCCTTTAACTTATTTTACTTTTCTTTTCTTTACTTTTCTCTCCAACTCTTCCATTCTGGTGCCTTTCTTTCTTCAATCCCAGTCTAAAGTCTCTCGAAGATCACTTAAAAAGAAACTTTTAATCGCAGTAGAGACTCCAGAACCATTTCCAGGTAATCTCCTTTCGTTCAATCGCTCAATTAAGGCTCCCAACGATTTGACCCTTCTCATAAAATGAATAAGAAGAAAATTTCTAATAAAAGAATCTCTCTCTCTCTCTCTCTCTCTCTCTCTATATATATATATATATATATATATATATATATATATATATATATATATATATATATATATATATATATATATATATATATATATATATATATATATATATATATATATATATATATATATTAGTGATGGCATTCTCATTCATGAGGATGCTCCGCATCCGCGGAGCATCCTCATAAAAATTAACATCTGCATCCGTATTTTCGAAAATTTAACATCCGCATCCGCACTTTCGAAAATTCAACATTCGCATCCGCACTTTCGAAAATTCAACATCCGCATCCGCACTTTCGAAAATTCAACATCCGCATCCGCACTTCTCCAAAATTCGACATCCGCATCCGCAAATTAGAAAATATGACATCCGATCCATCACTTATATATATATAATATATATATATATATATATATATATATATATATATATATATATATATATATATATATATATATATATATATATATATATATATATATATATATATATATATATTCTAAAGACGTCTTTTCTGCTCCCTCAAAACTTAAAACTAGGAAGGCGTACTGGTCCTAATGGTATCCTTCCTGTAGTTCTCAAAACTTATGCTTCAGAGCTTGCACCCTTCCTTGGTAAACTATTTCGTCTATTTCTTTCTACTTCAACCTTCCCTTCTTACTGGAAACGTGCGCTCATTCAGCCTGTGCCGAAAAGGGGGACCCCTCTCAACCCTCAAACTATCGTCTCAAATTTCTTTAACCAATATTGCTATGAACAATTGCTATTAACAATCCACAATGAAAGAATAAGGGAGATGTATAAATGGAAGAAGGGTGTGCTAAAATGGTTTGGACTTACGTGTAGAATGAATGAGGACAGAATGGTGGGCAAGGTACTTAGATCCGATAGGGGTAGGGGAAAGGGAAGGCCGAAGTGGAGATGGATGGATGGAGTGAGAGAGATTTTGATGGAAGTAATTTGAGTTTAGAAGAGGGTAGAAGATTTGTGGAGACAGAGAGAGATGGAGGGCGGTGGTGAAAGGAGTTGAAAGGTAAGAATAGGTATGTTTGTAAGGGAATTGTGGCTGGCACCACCCCACGAAAGTGGGATAGGTGATAATGAAATATATATATATATATATATATATATATATATATATATATATATATATATATATATATATATATATATATATATATATATATATATATATATATATATATATATATATATATATATATATATATATATATATATTAGTGATGGCATACGCATTCGTATATTCATCAAAATTAACATCCGCATCCTCATCAAAATTAAAATCCGCATCCACATCCTCGTCAAAATTAACATCCGCATCACCACTTTTCGAAAATTCAACATCCGCATCCGCATCCGAACTTTCTAAAATTCAACATCCGCACCCTCATCCACACTTTCAAAAATTCAACATCCGCATCCGCACTTCTCCAAAATTCGACATCCGCATCCGCAAATTAGGAAAAATGACATCCGATCCATCACTAATATATATTAAATAGAGGATCTAGACACACTTGCATCCATTAGAGTAGGAAGGCGTACTGTCCTAATGGTATCCTTCCTGTAGTTCTCAAAACTTATGCTTCAGAGCTTGCACCCGTTTACCGTGGCTCAAACGGTAAAGTGATTGACTCACGTGCTTGAGGGCGCCGGTTCGATCCCACTTCGGGATCCTAGGTATATACTACCTAGAAAAGTTCCTCTCCTCGAATAGGGCAATGCCCGTGAGATGTGAA
>SEYY01024217.1:10000-15000 GCA_009176605.1 Armadillidium nasatum | reverse complement strand
AAAAAAATCACGCAACCTGAATAGTACTCTCAGCTTCTTAGAGGCAGCCTTAGCAACCGTTAAGATATGTTGTCTCCACTTGGTCTAAGCATTGTTTATGTTTAGACCAAGAATGTTAATGTTATTTACAAGTGAGACGGGAGAGCCATCGAAGAAGATAGAAAAGTTGGGAGGTGTTTTTGAGAGGGAGATATGAAAGAAGTTGAAATTTTAAAGAGTTGGAATTTCACAAGGTTGCAATGACCCCACCGGGAAATCCCATCCAGATCGACAAGAATAGAATCGAAAGTTGAAGACGAGAAGCAACTCTAGAAGCAAAAGAGGTGTCAGATTTGAATTAAGTAGAAGAATGTAGAGTCGAGTCATCAGCATAAGAGAGAACAAAGTTGGAAGTGCAGTTGAGAAGATTGTTAATGAAAAGTACGAACAAAGTAGGAGATAAAAAAAAACCTGAGAAACACCACAGCTGACAGGAAATGAAGAAAAATTCGCTCCATCTACAAGTGCCGATATGGAACCATCAGAGAGAAAACTAGACAAGAGTAAGCAGAGAGAATGAGGAAACCCAAAGGAAGGGAGCCTAGAGAGCAGCGACGCATGCCATACCCTGTCAAAAGCCTTGGATATGTCAAGCGCCACCATAATACAAGACTCCCCGAAGTTCCCTAAGGGCAGAAGACCATAGATCGGTAAGATAGGAAAGTATGTCACCAGTTGACCTCGAGCGACGAAAGCCATACTTAATGATAGTGGAAAAGAGAATGAGACTCCAAATGATCCAGGAAATGAGTTGAGGAGAGTTTCCAAAATATTAGACAATACAAGTGAGAGCTATAGGTTCATAGTTGGAGGGGTCAGAGAGGCTACCTTTTTTCGGGATCGGCTGAACATATGTGCGCTTCAAACACTAAGGAAAAGTATAAATATTAAGGCATAGAGAGTAGAGCTGAACGAATACAGGAGCTAACTCTGAAGTACACTCCCTCAGAACACGAGGGGGAAAGCTATCCGAGCCACTGGCCCTCCTGACGTTCATGGATTTATGGATCCCATGCACCTGATCATGAGTAATCACAGGTAGAGACAAGGGACACCTGACCTGAGATGAGAAGCGGTAGAAGAATGGATCCCAGAATTGAGAAGGGTGGAATTAGATGAAAAAAGGTAGCCGAAGAGATTAGCATTTTCAGAGGAGTATTAGCTATAGAACCATCAGAGCGAATAAGAGGAGGAAAGGCAGATTGACAGAAATTATTATAGATATTTTTGACAAGAGGCCAGAAATTTTTATCAGTAGGAGAACCATTGAGTGAAAGTACGCTTAGTCTGTCGAAAAACATCCCTACAACGATTCCGAGTTGAATGAAAATTAGCAAGAATGATAGGAAAAGGATAGTTTTTCCATTCACGATAAGCATTGTCTCTCTCCCGAAGGACAAGAGAACAATGGATTTCGAGAAAAAATTTTGTTGAAGATAGAATGAACCTGACATCCCATTAAGAATTACAGCATCTACCTTTTCGGCAGAGACCGAAGCGTCCCCAGGCCCAAAGCAGGATTCATTCCAATGGTGGCTAGCACAGAAGCGAAGCAATGCCCCCTAACTGGCCCGATTGAAGTGCCAGAAAGTACGTTTAGGACATGGTGGAGCTGTTGGAGAAATAAATAATTATAAGTAAGAGCTATAAGAGTTACCGATAGGAGGTAAAATGGTTTATATATAACTAGAAGGTGTAGTGGTGAAGCATATTTATAAATGACCTGTAGATAGTTAAATTATAGATATTCACCATAATATAATATAATATATATATATATATATATATATATATATATATATATATATAATATATATAATATATATATATAATAATATATAAATATATATTATTTTTTTTTATTTTTTTTTTTTTTTTTTTTTTTTTATGTTTTTTTAAAATGTATCCAAAAAGGTGATTCCACACTAAATTTATTTTTATTTAACTCTTTAGATTTTCTTAATATCAAAATTATTTTAAGTTTATATTCAATAAAATCTCGTAGAGGGTTTAACCTTTACGAAGATAAAAGAGACAATAAATGGATATTGAATTAATTAATGAGAGATCTCAGTGAAGAACATCATTTAATAAGAAACAGTCAACTATAGAAGATAAGTAGAAAAGGATGATCATCTAAAGCGAAGAAATGCGAATAATCAAATAATCGAATATTCTCTTAAATTATCGAACATTTGGAAACTGTTTCAATAAATGTTTCCAACTGACCAAAACTGCATTGAGGACATCGAAATTTCTCGGAGTTTGTGTGCTTCGTATATTTCCTGTTGCATTTTTCACAATGTCGATCTGACTCGTGAATTTGCATTTTCAAATTTTCATTACAGCTATATTTCAAACACTTAATGTTTCCATCATCATTAGGACTGTTGCTATTTATACTTAGATTATACCCATCATGGCTAAGATATTTTTCTTCAAAAAGTTCAGAATCCTTGTGGTTGAATAAATGAGCTTTCAACTTTTTCCTGTCACAGCATTCAAAATTACAAATCGGACTTACGATTGTTATTCTCTCCTTAGCATGCGTTACCACATGCCTTTTCATGCTTCCTTTATGATTGCACTCATAGGTGCAAAAGTAGCATTTAAACAGCTTAATATCTGTGTGATTTAAAACATGATAATTTAAATTATCCTTTCTATCGGTGACATACTCACAGTCTGCACATTTAAAATTTTTTTTTTTCGCCCCATTTCCTATGTTGGAGTTATTTCTGAAGGAGGCTTCAACATCCCTTACAAGTACTTTTTCTCCATTTTTTTTCATTTTGGTCACTGAGTTTGATTGTTGGGATGGTAATTTTAATCAAATGTTCTTCAATTTTAAATAAAGATGTTTTAATGAACAAATTAAATAATAATATTCGTTTCACAAGCTTTTCATAAAACAATTTATAAGTATAAGTTCCGATTTAAGAAATTAGAAGGAGTTCACTTGTACTCTTCTGAGGCTCATTTTACGATGGATTCACATCATTTAATATTTTTCATTGATTTTAGCTTATTAATATGAAAAAATGAATTTATTCCAATTCTATATTTTCTTAAATGAAATTTGTTAAATTTCCAGTTTTATGACTAACCTTTAGGTTTGAAACTGTGACGTTGTGATTTTAATATATAATATACATAGTATATATATATATATATATATATATATATATATATATATATATATATATATATATATATATATATATATATATATATATATATATATATATATATATATATATATATATATATATATATATATATATATACAGAAAGCGAAATAGAGAGAGAAAGAGGCATTTTCCTCTACGGATTTTCTCCCCTCTTGTATTTTCCATTATAATTTAAAGCCCCGTAGAATTGAAACGATGTCGTGTCTCGCTAATTATTTTACAGTCAAATCTGCAGTGTTTTAATCTTAAGATTGCATTGTCGTTTTATTTTGTGATCAATGTGAATAACTTTGAAGCTTATCTTATTTATATTGTAATGTAAATTTTGGTCTTCTGTGGAGAAGTTATTGGGCTTATCTTGTTTGTGATAACTCATTCTTAGGCGTTTTATTTAAACATTTTTTTTTTTTTTTTTTTTTTTTTTTTTTTTTTTTTTTTTTTTTTTTTTTTTGTTTCGCAAATGGACTTGCATTTGTTTTTACCTTGGGTCATCTTTTAAAAGCTTCCTGAGTCAGACAAACAATCATCTTACGGTAAGCGTTGTTTTACTTATTTTCTTCAATCTTCTGAACATCATAATCATTGTTTATTATTTAAAATAGATGGCGTTTTTACATTTACCATAAAACCTAATACATTGCTCACTTTATATTTGGTGTCTCCTTGAGTTTTATAGTTTATGAAAGAAAATTGAATTCCTTTTCGTTGTTGTTCTCACTGGTGTTTATATTGGTAAACAATTTATCTATCTATCTATCTATCTATCTATCTATATATATATATATATATATATATATATATATATATATATATATATATATATATATATATATATATATATATATATATATATATATATATATATATATATATATATATTATTATATATATATATATTTTTTTTTTTTTTTTTTTTTTTTTTTTTTTTTTTTTTTTTTTTTTTTTTTTTTTTTTTTTTTTTTTTTTTTTTTTTTTTTTTTTTTTTTTTTTTTTTTTTTATATATATATATATATATATATATATATATATATATATATATATATATATATATATATATAGATATATATATATAATATTATAGAGAGAGAGAGAGAGAGAGTCGAAACATATATAATTTTCTTTTCTTATAATTCCATACTTTGCACGTTCTTCCATATGTCGTCGTAAGTAAACGTGGTAAAATTTTAATCATATGCGATCACCTGTACCCCTCGCATACCCCCCCCCTTTTGTCCTAGGTTCGTTGGTGATTGCAAACAAATAGTTTGAACTTAAAACCATTGAGCTTGGTAGGTTTTAATTAAGGAATGTTATATTCTAATATGCCTTTGAGTCATAAACACTTGACAAGTGACCATTCACCAGTACCACTGACCAATGATCGCAGGGATACATATAATGCCCATTGATTACCAAACACTAATAAATATGTTAAGTTTCAATGGATGTTATTTAAATGCTTACAAACTTTTTTTGTCTTTCTTCAGATAAAGTCAAATTTCAAATATTTCTCACTATCTTAATACATTAATAATAATAATAATAATAATAATAATAATAATAATAATAATAATAATAATAATAATAATAATAATAATAATAATAATAATAATAATAATAATAATGTCGACTAGAAGTAAAACTCACAATGCCTCATTTGGTCAGCCGACATCCTTCGCAACCTCGATGATCCCTTCGAAGGCTGATATCTTTCGTCATTACTTATTTGTAAGGAATAGAGAAGAAATGAAATCGAAGGGCACAACAAC
>SEYY01024216.1:32500-35000 GCA_009176605.1 Armadillidium nasatum | reverse complement strand
CCAGTTCCTTGTTTTTTGTATGGAATATGCATCATGTATCCGAGATGGTTTCTCACATACAGCTCGCTTTTTCAGACAGTTCCATCCTTTCTTCTGTCCACCTTTATGACCCCAGACATAATTGTAATGCTCAATTCTTGCAATTACTCCTTTGATCACTCTTACTTCATCTATTTTTTTCCACTTCCTTTAATTTTCAAATTTCACACCCCGTGTATTGGCCATTGGGTCACCTCGGTCAGTGATATAAATAATGAAGGAATTAATTTTTCCTACAACTTTGGGATGAAGTGTTTCTTTTTTCTAGCCTCTGGTGTTTTTCCACCAAACGTGATACAAAATAAAAAGATATATATATATCAAATAGTTGAAACTGATAAAATGAAATATTGAAATTAATACTCACTATAGACAACAAATACATATTTCTCCTATCATTTATAAATCTATCCATTAAATGAAGAAAACAAAATCACTGAACATCAAAGTAAACGAAATCGTTTTACCATTTTTGCTTCGCGAACTTCCAAATGCAAAATCGGCTTCAGCAATAATAACAAACGGCAAATACGATCTATGATCAATCACTCTTCTTCGCTTAACAATGGTTGAATAAAAAAAATAAAACAGACCGTTTCTAGTTTTCTACGATTCGATTTCTCTCTCTCTCTCTCTCTCTCTCTCTCTCTCTCTCTCTCTCTCTCTCTCTCTCTCTCTCTCTCTCTCTCTCTCTCTCTCTCTCTTGATATATTGCAAAGATACATCATAAATTCTATTGTGTAAGGGAAATATAAGTCGTTATCCAAGATGAATAACTGGATAATGTTATATATATATATATATTATATATATATATATATATATATATATATATATATATATATATATATATATATATATATATATATATATATATATATATATATATATATATATATTCTTTTCTTCTTCTTCTTCTTCTTCTTCTTCTTATTATTATTTATTATTATTATTATTATTATTATTATTATTATTATTATTATTATTATTATTATTATTATTACGATTAATTATTATTATTATTATTACCATTATTATATTATAATTATTATTTTTTATTATTATTATTATTATTATTATACTATTATATTATTACTACTATTATTATAACTATTATTATTATTATTATTATTATTATTATTATTATTATTATTATTATTATTATTATTATTATTTTTAATGAGAGTTATGACCGAATATGGGAAAAAGTGCGAATGTTCCAAAGTTCTATTAAGAGATACCTTTACTCTCAGCAATGCGAACAGAACGACTTCATGTCGTATTTCCTATGTGGGTGGCATCGCAGCCGCCACACTTGAATTTGTATATCACTGATGAACATAAAGGTTAGGAAAGTTTTTCTTTAACTTTGAAGTACTTTCTAATTTTCTTTTCATTCGAGGCCACTAATTTGAATCTGAGCTGGGAGTAATTTATATATATATATATATATATATATATATATATATATATATATATATATTATATATATATATATATATATATATATATATATATATATATATATTTATTTAATTTAAAATTATTTCTCTCTCTCTTCTCTCTCTCTCTCTCTCTCTCTCTCTCTCTCTCTCTCTCTCTCGTCGGAGTCAGAGTTTCAGTTTGTCACTTGTAAGTTTTCATCCAATCTTCTTCTATGCGTGAGTCCTTTTACAACTCTGCAATACAAAGCAATGAAAAAAGAAAAAAAAATGCAACTTCAGAGAAAACTAGCAATATGAACTTTGTTCGCTGTTTCTATTTGAATATAGGCAGTCATATATATATATATATATATATATATATATATATATATATATATATATATATATTATATATATATATATATATATATATATATATATATATATACCATATGCCAAAACTATTTCTAATACAGCTAAAAACCAATTTTTTTTTTTTTTTTAGAAAACTTCAATTCCTACTATGTGCTTTCATTAATGTTTTTTTTTTTTTTTTTTTTTAAAAAAAAGGACCTTTCTCAACCCTATACCCATCTTCCTATTACTTTAACATCTGTTATCTGCGAAGTTTTCGAATCTATCTATTACGTATACCGTGGCTCAAATAGTAGAGTGATTGACTCATGTGCTTGAGGGCCCCGGTTCGATCCAAGTTGGGGATCCTAGGTATAAACTACCTAGGAAAGTTCCTCTCCTAGAATAGGGCAATGCCCTAGAGATATGAACTTTTTATTAATAAAAGATTAATTAAATTAATAATAAAAAAATTAATATCTTCAACAGGAAGATTTGGGAACATCTTAAAGATGATGATCTTTCCTTTCTCTCAAATTCTTAAGTCTCTGTACTTCATTTTAACATTTTAATGAGTTTCTTGCTGTGGAGCTAAGTACATCAAAAAACCTAGAAAGCTTCTAGCACATAGATTTGATTTGCAAATTTCCTTCTTTCAGTATATATCCCTCTTTCTGATTTCC
>SEYY01024216.1:15000-20000 GCA_009176605.1 Armadillidium nasatum | reverse complement strand
GAGCACGAATTGCTCGTCCACCAGAAATGAAAGTCGTTTCTATGAGGAATGGAACAGGAGATGAAGCCGATTAATTACCCTTCTTCGTCCTTTCCTTCCTCTTAATTAACCTTTAAGTCTTCATTTAGTTGCGCCAATTAACAATTCATTTCTGTCGTCATTTCAGACATAGGAATTTAACCATTATTTTTAAATTCTTTTTTTTTTTACATATATGTATTAAATTTACTACTGTTGCTTAGCATACCTACCATTACTACTTCTACCACTACTACTAGAACTACTTCTACTACTACTACTACCTACTACTACTACTACCACTATTACTATCACTACCGCAACTATTTCTGACGTCATTCAGACATATGAATTAAACCATTATTTTTAAATTCTTTTTTTTATGAATGTATTAAATTTACTACTGTTGCTTAGCATACCTACCATTACTACTTCTACCACTACTACTAGAACTACTTCTACTACTACTACTACCACTATTACTAACTATTCCTATCACTACCGCAACTATTTCTGACGTCATTCAGACATATGAATTAAACCATTATTTTTAAATTCTTTTTTTTATGAATGTATTAAATTTACTACTGTTGCTTATCATTCTTACCATTACTACTACTATCACTACTTTTACTACTATTACCATCACTATTACTATCACTACCACAACTATTATTTTTATTACTTTTACTATTACTATTTCTATAATTAAAATTTTAACTATCAGAAGCAATCACTAATATAATAATAATAATAATAATAATAATAATAATAATAATAATAATAATAATAATAATAATAATAATAATAATAATAATAATAATAATAATAATAATAATAATAATAATAATAATATAATAATAATAATAATAATAATAACTAATTCTAAAATAAAAATAATAATAATAATTTGATATCATAATAATAATAATAATAATAATAATAATAATAATAATTAATAATAATAATAATAATAATAATAATAATAATAATAATAATGTTATTGCTTTTAACATTTCTTATGTTAGAAAAAGGTTCAAGGTTCAAATAACACCCACCAAAGCTACGAGAAAAAAAAAATGAGAGACCGTAATCCAAATCATAATCCTACATGCTCGAAAAGCAGCCTTAAAATGGGTGTTAGACAAGGTAACTGAGGAGGTAGAAGAATTAAGAATGTTCCAATCTTTATTAGGAGGCTACCCTCACAATCCGTCAGTGATAGAAAAAAATTATTATTAAGGAAACGGAGTGTTTTCCCCTAGCAGCCCCTTTTCAGAGAACTGGACATTATTATTATTATTCTTATTATTATTATTATCATTATTATTATTATTATTATTATTATTATTATTATTAATATTATTATTATTATTATTATTACGCTACAAAAATTGTCCTAACGAATCGTTGGGACAAGTGGCAAAAATGTCACAGTAAAATTTTCAATAGAGAAAAGACATTTTAAGCATAAGAAAGTCGCTTCACCAATTTTTTCCATAATAAGAAAATAATTGAAAAAATTTGTTGTGACGTTTTTTGCCGCTTGTCCCAACGATTCGTTATGGCAATATTTGCATATTTTATTATTATTATTATTATTATTATTATTATTATTATTATTATTATTATTATTATTATTATTATTATTTATTATTATTATTATTTTTATTATTATTATTTTTATTATTATTACTATTATTATTATTATTATTATATTTATTATTATTATTATTATTATTATTATTATTATTATTATTATATTTATTATTAATTATTATTATTATTTTTCTTTTATCTTTTAAAGTAAGTGTTATTGATTTAATAAAATTGAAAGAAATTAACAGATTAATGACTAAAGTCAAGGTGGAAATTGAATGAAAAAGAGTTTTATTTATTTATAAGATTTAATATTATATTTTTATATCACCTATGGGGGAAAAAGAAAAAGCAAACATAGAGTCAATCAGAGTTAGTTAAAAGCCATTAACTACAATCAGATTAATGGCTGACATCTCCTAATACACGGGCTTTGAAGCATTGCAATTCAAAATAACTTGGTTAAAATAGAAAATGAAAGTGAGTTCAAGATTTGTAAGAAGACTTCAAAAATTGTCCTAACGAATCGTTGGGACAAGTGGCAAGAATGTCACAGTAAAATTTTCAATAGAGAAAAGACATGTTAAGCATAAGAAAGTCGCTTCACCGATTTATTTTTTAATAAAAAATAACTGAAAAATTTATTATGACATTTTTGTCACTTGTCTCAAAAATTCGTTAGGACAATTTTTGCAGTGAATGAGCAGAGCCGTTATGTTTAAGGGCAGAACGAGATTGTATGGAATGATGAGTTGTAGGAATTGTTTTCAAAGAAAGAGGTTTACGACTAAAGATCAGAAAAAAAATGTCCTTTCTAATATATATATATATATATATATATATATATATATATATATATATATATATATATATATATATATATATATATATATATATATATATATATATATATATATATATATATATATATATATATATATATATATATATATATATATATATATATATATATATATATATATATATATATATATATATATATATATATATATATATATATATATATATATATATATATATATATATATATATATATTTTTTTTTTTTTTTTAAAAAAACTTTCTTTTTTTTTTTTTTTTTTTCTCAAAAGTAATCCATAGGTTTCGTCTTCACATTTCAACTTTTACTAAAAATTTCATTTACGTCAAGTAGTTCTTAAACTTGATCCTCTTCCCCTCTTGCCTCTTGCGGGAAACAAACACTTTCAAGTTGTTACTCTCTCGAACGTGTTCCTCAAACCGAAGCTATTTTTTTTGATTTACACAATCGTGTTCTACGGTTTTCATTGAAATGTTCATTCTTCTCAAACATCTCCTTTTAGTCACCACTCTTTCGCTTACAAGGAACTTTCAGCGAATTTGCTCAGAACTTCATACTGTCTATAATAATTAAACTTCCATTTTTCTGCATTGTGGAAAGTATATATATATATATATATATATATATATATATATATATATATATATATATATATATATATATATATATATATATATATATATATATATATATATATATATATATATATATATATATATATATATATATATATATATATATATATATATATATATATATATATATATATATATATATATATATATATATATATATATATATATATATATATATATATATATATATATATATATATATATATATATATATATATATATATATATTGATACTTGTATGTTTATTCTCGCATGTGAAAGGGGATTAGAGTAATGATATTGGCAAGCACTCGATTTTATTTTTTAAGATGCTGTAAACCTGATATATATATATATATATATATATATATATATATATATATATATATATATATATATATATATATATATATATATATATATATATATATATATATATATATATATATATATATATATATAAGGAGACCTATTTTATTGCAGTTTCAGTAACATGACGCTTGAAGCATTGAATAAAAATGATTAAAATAAAATGAGAAGAGAGAGAGAGAGAGAGAGAGAGAGAGAGAGAGAGAGAGAGAGAGAGAGAGAGAGAGAGAGAGAGAACAAAAAGAGGGAGAAAAGAAAAATCACATACATATATTGATTACACCACCGCTCATGGGCAGAGTCCTATTCAAGGAGGTGCTAGATCAATGAAAAAAAAAAAGAAAACACTACAAGTCCCACCTAATTCAAATTTCGTAGGTGGGCACAGACGTGAGCTTTAAAGTAATTAAGATTAAATTCGGCAGGAAGCACAGAAGATTAGAGAGAATTAAACAAAACAGAGGTGGCTGAAAAGAAGGAGGCACTGCAGCAGACAAGCACAAAGTTTCCTATGTCCACATCAAACTTATGTGCAGACAATGCATCCTTCGTACTACGAGGCTATCGCAAAGCGGAGGTGTACGAGTGGACAGTTCCCTCGAGCATTTGCCGCTATAGTGCCTATAAAAAAGAGACAAAACAACAACTTCACGTCGCAAAGATAAAGGGTCAAGTGAATTAGAAAGAGCGGAACAATTTATGAGTCTTTTAGCCTTTGACTCAACACCTTCCAAAAGACGGGTGAAACCTGAGCCACCCAAGATATGAGAGCAGTACTCCATACAAGGGCAAATGAGGTCCTTGTGTAATTGGGGTAACTGCGAAGAAGTAAAAAATTCCTGCATTCTAAACAGAACTCCCAATTTTTTTGATGCATCAATAGCAATAATTGTGATGTGAGGTTTTAAGACATTTTTTTGTTTAATGTGAATGCCAAAGATCTTTATACTGTCAGCAGGAGAGACGGGAGAACCATTAAAAGAATAGGAAAGTTAGGAGGTGTCTTTGAGATTGAGATTTCTAGAAGTTGAGTTTTTAAAGAGTTGAATTTCACAAGGTTGAGACGATCCCACCGCGAAATTCTATCCAGATCAGCAAAAATGGAATCAGAAAGATGAAAACGAGAGGCAACTCAAGATGCAAAGGATGGAGCAGATTTGAAATGAGCAGAAGAATGGAGAGTCTAGTCATCGATATATGAATAGATAGAGTTAGATGAGCATTTGAGAAGATCATTAATGAAAAGTAGGTAAAGAGTAGGAGACAAGACAGAACCCTGAGGAAAACCATTATTGACAGGAAACGAAGAAGAAGTCGTCCCATCAACAACAGCCGAAATGGAATGATTAGAAAGAAAGTTAGACGTAAGTAAGCAAAGAGAAATAGGAAACCCAAAGGAAGGGAGCTAGGAAAGCAGTGAATCCATATATATATATATATATATATATATATATATATATATATATATATATATATATATATATATATATATATATATATATATATATATATATATATATATATATATATATATATATATATATATATATATATATATAT
>SEYY01024216.1:5000-10000 GCA_009176605.1 Armadillidium nasatum | reverse complement strand
GTATGAGAAAAAGTTGTAGCATTGAATGACGTATTGAGAAAAAGTTGTAGCATTGAATGACGTATTGAGAAAAAGTTGTAGCATGAATGACGTATTGAGAAAAAGTTGTAGCTTGAATGACGTATTGAGAAAAAGTTGTAGCTTTGAATGACGTATTGAGAAAAAGTTGTAGCATTGAATGACGTATTGAGAAAAAGTTGTAGCTTTGTACCTCCTTTAAACATCTGTCAAAAATGTAAAAAGATGTAGGTGTAGTTTTTTTATTTTTTTATTTTTTTTGTCCGGATGGGTAAATTTGGGTAAATTTTTCAACAATTTTAGAAAGTCAGACATATTTTAGAATTTTAATATACCTATTTATCTCATTTATTAAAATACTTATATGTAATCTAATATGAATTCTACATTAGTTAAATAAAACACTTTATTATTACTAATAGTTTATTAAATTCCGCATATCTAACAATTTACTAAATAATTTATTAAAATATTTAATTATTACTGAAATTTATTAAATTACGTGTATCTAACAGTTTACTTAATAATTTATTAAAATAGTTTATTATTACTAATATTTTATTAAATTAATTGTATCTAAAAGTTTATTAAATAATTTAATAAATTCGATTTTTGATGATAGTTTCTTAAATTACTTAATCTAGCAATTTATTATAGTATATTAAAATAGTTTATCACTAATAGTTTATTAAAATATTTACTTCTAAACGTTTATTAAATACCGATAGTTTATTAAAATACTTGACTGTTACAAACAGTTTATTAAATTACGTATATTTAGCAGTGTCTTAAATAGTTTATTATTACTAATTGTTTATTAAATAAATAAAAAATCTTGAAATATAGATTATTTATTACGATAATTTTTGCTTCACGGCAAAAACAATGTCCCAACGGATCAAGGAGAGAATGACTTTTACTTTTTATTTTTTTATTTTTTTTTTTATTAATTAAAAATTCGCATCTCACAGGCATTGCCCTATTCGAAGAGAGGAATTTCTCTAAGTAGTGAATACCTAGGATCCGCAAGTGGAATCGAACCGACGCCCTCAAGTATATGAGTTTATCACTCTACCGTTTGTGCCACGGTACACCGCAAATGACAAAAATGTTACTAGTTTATTTATTTTATAATGAAAATCATTAACTAATTAATAGTTTATTAAATATTTTATTAAATAATTTATAAACTATAATGTAACGTTTGTGTCATTTGTGCTAACTAGTCATTGTAACATTCACTTCATATTATTACTAATAGTTTATATATAAAATTACGTATAATTCACTATAATTAGTAGTTTAGCAAAATAGTTAATTATTACTAATAATTTGTTAAATTATAGAAGCAACTTATTAAAGTTTGCTGAAATAGTTTATTATTCTTAATAACAATTTATTAAATTTTATATATCTAACTATAATTAATTAGTGATTTCGTAAAAGAGTTTATTATTACTAATAGTTTATTGAATTAATAAATTCAACTTATAAAAGTATGTTAAAGTAGTTTATTATTACTAATAGTTTACAAAATCATGTGTATTTGAAAGTTTATTAAATAGTTAAGTAAAGTATATTATTCTTACTGATAGTTTATTAAATTATAAATAGCAGTTTATTACGTATAAATTAATATAATTTATTATTAATAAGACCTTATAAAATTAAGTGTATCTTATAATTTATTAAATAGCTTATAATTAAATTACATGCATTTAACTGCTTAATAAATAATTACTAAAGTAGTTTATTATTACTAGTAATTTATTAAATTAAGTTTACCTGATAATTTATTGAATTGTTTAGTAAAACTTCTTGTTTTTACTGATAGATTATGAAATTATATATATCTAGTAGTTTATTTAATAGTTTATTAAAATAGTTTATTAAATTTCAGTATATCTAAAAGATTATTTAATAGTTTAGATATAGTTTATTAAATTTCACTATATCTGAAAGGTTATTAAATAGTTTACTAAAATAGTTTAATATTGAATTTAATTTACTGAATTTCATATATCTAAGAGTTTATAAAAATAGTTTATAATTACTTATATATAATAAAATAGTTAAAAATTTATTAAAAGTAATTTATTAAGGTAGTTTATTAAAATAATTCATTATTACAAATAGTTTATAAAATATTTTATTATTTTTGATAATATTATTATTATTATTATTATTATTATTATTATTATTATTATTATTATTATTATTATTATTATTATTATTATTATTATTATATCATAATAATTTAAATCATTTGAAGTATTAAAATTATATTTAAAATTCAAAATACATTTTTTGAATAAATTAATTTTATCCATTAATTATTAATAAATTAAATTATTAAATAATACATTAATTAATTTAAAAAAATAATTTTGTTAATTTATTTATTAATTAATTATTAAGAAATTAATTTTATTAACTCATTAATTAATATATTATTGAGATTAACTTTATTAACCAATTAATTAGTTAATTATTTAGAAATTACTTTTTTAACTAATAAATTTAATTATTATTTAATTAATAATTATTAATATATATATATATATATTATATATATATATATATATATATATATATATATATATATATATATATATATATATTATATATATAGATATATATATATATATATATATATATATATATGCGTATGTGTGTGTATGAGTTTGTTTAGTGTGTATCTCATTTAAACCAGTGGAATAATTGTAATTAATTAAAACAACATAAATAATTTGAGAAACTTTCCGCGCTAAAAAAAATTTTTATATTCAATTTGAAATTTTACGTAAATGGATTTTTAAAAGAGAAAAATATATCAAAAAAGGGAAAATTTTTACATTTTATTTTTTTTTTTTTTTATTTTTTTTTTTTTTTTTTTTTTTTTATTTTTTTATATTATATAATATTATATATATTATATATTAATATATATAATTATAATATATATATATATATATATATATATATATAATATATATATATATATATATATATATATATATATATATATATATATATATATATATATATATATATATATATAATATATATATATATATATATATATATATATATATATATATATATATATATATATATATATATATATATAATATTCAAATTAAATCAAAACCAGCCTCCAGGAAGAGTTATTAGCCCTATCAGTAGATTCATTCCAGGATGAACCAAGGGTTTCATGGGCAGACGGCAAATATTCGCTGACTGGCCAGGTTAGGTTTATCACGGATGCCGACTTTGATCCCACCTAGTTAGCATTCCGCAGATATACTTATTACGCATAAGTGGGCGGGACTAAACTGCCCAAATTTCTCTACTCCGACCAGGTCTCGAACCCTGAACCTCTCACTTGCTAAGTGAGTGCTCTATCGTCTGAGCTACGAGCAGTATATATATATATATAATATATATTATATATATATATATATATATATATATATATATAATATATATAATATATATATATATATAATATATATATATATATATATATATATATATATATTATATATATATTATATATATATAGTATATATATTATATATATATATATATCTATAATATAATATATAATATATATGGTGTGTGTGTGTGTGTGTGTGTATCTTATTTAAGCTAGCGGAATTTCCTTTCATTTAAATATTTCGACTTTCTTTATCGCATCTTGAGCAAAATCCTTTTTATTTATCTATCGTATTGATAAGCAAAGGAAATTCCTAACAGTGAAGATTACAAGAATCGTTTTCCTTTTCAAATATCGCATTAAAAAAAACGCTTTCGATATAAAAATAACAACAAAAGTAAAATTTAAATATGGAAATATGATTTTGAAATTAAAAAATGTTCTTTTTAGAACATTCAATTAATTTTCAATATTTTACAGTATGTTAATTATATTATTAGTATTTTTAATTCAGTAGGTTGACTTTAAAAGGCTTTAAATGATGTAAATATTTCTTTTCTTTCTTTTTTTTTTTTTTTTTTTTGAATGCTAAAAATTTATAATTCGTGATGATTGGCTAAGGCCTCCACCAATCAAGAAGCCATCATTATTCATAATATTAATCCATTTTAATTTGAAAAGCGCTCATGAACGCAATTATAAATTTAATTACGTAAGCTCTCTGTAGTGATCTAGAAAATTTTAAACAGGATTTAAAAATCTTGATTCATGGAACACTGCTTGAAGAATATTCAAGATTTTTAAAGGTTTTTTACCGTAAGAAGTATCCTTTACTATAGACTACTTATTATTAATGTAAGATAGAGAATGCTTTCTACGATAAAGTTTCTTTAAAGATCTTAAATATTCTTCAAGCAGTAGTTATTAAATCCGGCTTAACAATCAAACAGTGTCCCATGAATCAAGATCTTTAAATCCTGTTTATCAATTTTCAAGCTAACTGCAGAGAGATTTACAAAATCATAGTTTATAGTTGCGTTTCTGCGCACTTTTTGAATTAGTAAGGATTATTATTATTTATAACTGATGGTAGGTTTTTTTGATTGGTAGAACACTTAGACAATCATAAAGCATCATATGAATTTTAAGCAATCAAAAAAAATAATATATTTTTTTTAAAAAAAAAAAAAAAAAAGGTGTGTTTTTTTTTTATTTTTTTTTTATTTTTTTATTTTTTTTATATATGTAGTGTGTACCCTCCGAAGTTATAAGGAGTTATAGTCATGTACAGAGGATGGGAATTCATTTAATGCGGACGTCATTGTTCAAAGACATCCTGACGTCACTTCTTTTCATCATTTGTCATTGGATGAGTCATGGCTTGACCGCAATAACGCACCCAGACGTATCTTTAATTTTCACCGAAAAGAATTTGGTATAGTCAACATGATTTCAAACAAACATCTTAACCTTCTTCGACCTTCTTTTAAAGCGCGCAAGTTACGTAGGTTCTTAGTGTGTATATAATATTGTATATATTAAT
>SEYY01024215.1:10000-15393 GCA_009176605.1 Armadillidium nasatum | reverse complement strand
ATTGAACAAAAATTTGCCAATACGATTGCGCGTATCAACCAATAATTTGTTAATTAAATGAAAGGCTACTAACTATATGTTTCTATTTTAGGTTTTGCACTTCACAATATTTTTAGCTTAAGCTGTTTCTATTTTTAGGTTTTTGCGCTTCACAATATTATTTAGCTTAATAAAGTTTGCTTTTTTTCTAGATAATTTACCTCATTTTTTTATTACAATTTGACAGGGCTGGTAATCTATTATTTTTTAATATATAAAATGTTACGTGTACTTTATTCATTTAAGCGCTTTCGTTTCTTCACAAAAGAGGAAGGGGAAAATTAGAATTTCTGAAAGACGAGATTTTCAATTACAAATATCTTCATTTTGGTGTATTTGTGAATTAATGTTTTTTCAACCTATGAGTAATATTATTTATAATTGTTAGTATCATCATTAGGGTTATTATTTTTATCATTATTATTATTATTATTATTATTATTATTATTATTATTATTATTATTATTATTATTATTATTATTATTATTATTATTATTTGATTATTATTATTATTATTATTATTATTATTACCATCATCATCATATTATTATTACGATATTATTATTATTATTATTATTATTATTATTATTATTATTATTATTTATTATTATTATTATATTATTATTATATTACATTATTATTATATTATTATTATTATTATTATTATTATTATAGCTTTTATTTATTATTATATTATTATTATTATTATTATTATTATTATTATGATTATTATTATTATTATATTTATTTATATTATTATTATTATTAATTATTATTATTATTATTATTATATTATTATTATTATTATTATTATTATTATTATTTTTTTTATTCTATATTATTATTATTATTAAAAAAAAAAAAAAAAAAAAAAAAATTATTATTTTTTTTATTTTTATATTATTTTTTTATTATTATTATTTATCATTATTATTATTTTTATTATTATTTATTATGATTATTATTATTATTATTATTTTATTATTTTATTTTTATTATTATTATTTATTATTATTATTATTATTATTATTATTATTATTATTTTATTTTATTATTATTATTATTATTATTATTATTATTATTATTATCATTTATTATATTATTATATTATATTATTATTATTATTATTAAGGTCATAAGAAAACTCGTAATAACTAGCCAACTCAATTCAATGCTAATGCTAACAAAATTGTCCACGTCAAGAAAATTATTTATATTTTATCAAAATTATTATAAAATAATTCGCGCAATAATTTGACATCATTCATCATCATAATAGTAATAATAATGAAATCAACTCAAAAAACTTTTATTCAACTAAGTAAAAGGAAAAAAATGTTTTACAATTGTGTTTAAAAAAATAAATAAATAAGTAAATAAATATATTAACATTTTTTTGTTTTTTAACTGAAAAGAGCTTCAGGCTGGACGAATTTGTCCTGTGAGACCAATTTTTCTGTGAAGTATTTTATATTAGTACAGAGAAAGGTAAATATTTTATTAAGCATGAAATATGCATCAAAACTTTTCAAACTTATTTAATTCATAAATAATAGATACATAGCGAAAAAAACAGTAATAACAATAATAATGCTAAAAAGAATAGTATTAATAACTAAATGATAATATAATAATATAATATAAAATAATATAATATAAATTAATAATAATAATAATAATAATAATAATAATAATAATAATAATAATAATATAAATAATATAATAAAAATAATAATAATAATATAAAATAAAATAATAATAATAATAATAATAATAATAATAATAATAATAATAATAATAATAATGAATAATTTTAATAATGATTGATATTAATTTTGTATCAGTTTATTGGGTTCGAAGGACGAATTCGTAACCTATTTCAATAATGTATTAATACATATAAAATATACGATTTTTTGTATGTATAATTTTTTACCTGGGAAAATGAATACTGATTAAAGATTAAAGATTATAACTATTAACTCTAAAACTTATACTTAAGAAAAATAGTTCATAAGTTTTCTTTAGTATTTCATTAGTAAGTATTACTAAGAGTTTATATAGAGGATGTCCCACTCATCGATGCCCCTGTATGAAATGGTCCTCCGAGATTTAGTTAGAAAGTATTTTGCTTTTCCTAATGTATAAGGATATTGTACAGTCGTGAACAAAAGTTCGTTCCTATTAAGCTGGAAATAAATATTTATATAAAATGGAGATCATTTCATAAAAACTCTATTTTGAATAAAAAGAAAATAAAAACATTGAGAGGGGCTTAATTGAACTGTGATTGGCTGAACCTGAGATGATCTCCATTTTATATCGATATTTATTTCCAGTTTAATAGGAACGAACTTTTGTTCACGACTGTACTTCTGAGACTGGTAATTCTCGCAGTTTGGTTTTGTATTATTAGGTTAGTTAGAAGTTGATCGCACTTCTATTTATTAAAGATTTGAATGCTTACCTAGAGAATTTAGATATCCTGAAGTTTTAGTATAGATAATTTTGAAAATAGAGTTGATTATATATATAGCATTTACGAGATCCTGATAATATACGAACAACCTATTCCTGCGTAGGTACAAAAGCTGTAGTAACAAGTACTCATTGACATAACAACATATTAAGAGGCAGTAGAGTAGTGAGGATAGACAATACTGTACTAAAGGTTTTTTAGAAAATATTTTGTAGCAGATAATTATTATAGTTATAATAATAATGAAGAAGAAGAAGAAGAACTACAGAACTACAGAACACTGACTAGCAAAGACTTTACAGTCCACTCAAGGCTAGTCTGTTAAATAATCCCCTTTTGACCTATACGCTCATAGACCAATTTGCTTAAAATGTACATCCAATTTCTTCTTGAATGATTCGATGTTGTTACTGTTCACTATTTGAAAAGAAAGACTATTCCATTTTTCAATCACATCGTACGTAAAAAAATTCTTTGCTATGTTTGTTTGAAATCGCTTGTGAGATAGCTTCTGTCCGTTGCTACTTGTTAGGTCATCAAGTCGTGCCGAAATTATTGCTTATAATCAACATTGTCAAATTATTTAGAATTTTAAATACTTAAATTAATTTTCCTCTCAATCTTTCTTGTTTCTGGAGAATATATATCTAGTTCTCGTAACCGTTGCACATATGATTTACCTCTCAATTCTGGTATTAATTTAGTTGCCCTTTTTTGAATACTTTCGATTTTATCTATGTCCTTTTTGAGATATGGACTCCAAAACTGTACCGCGTATTCCAGATGAGGTCTAACTAACGATTTATAAAGAGGAAGTATTATATTTTTAGATTTATATTCAAAATTTCGAGCAATGAAACTTAAATCTTTATTAGCCTTATTAACAAATATTTTTTTCCTCGCCGACAACTTTGATACTGAGTCACCTATAACATAATTATATTCGATATTCCTGCTACCAAAATGTAAAACCTTACATTTATCAATATTAAATTTCATTTGCCATGTTTTTGACCAATTGACTATTTTATTCAAATCACCTTGGAGTACTTGATAATCTTTCTCGCAAGTTATGCGATTCCCAATTTTTGTATCGTCTGCAAATTTCGAAATATTACTTAATACATTTTCATCTATGTCATTTACATATACAATAAAGAGTATTGTGGCAGGACAGATAGCATTCACCCATTCTGAGCATTCGTCATTAATTACGACACGTTGACGTCGATCCAATAACCAATTTTTAATCCAATTTAAAAGTTTTCCTCGAATTCCATGAGCTCTAAGTTTTTCCAATAATCTTTGATGAGGGACAGTATCGAATGCTTTTTGAAAGTCTAAGTAAATGACATCATAAGACTTTTGGTTATCTACATTGTTAATAACTTCATTAAAAAATTCTAGTAAATTTGTTAAGCATGATCTATTTTTTCTAAAGCCATGTTGAGAATTATTAAGCAACTCGTGATCTTCAAGATGTGTAACTAATCTACTCTCCAGTATTGCCTCAAAATATATATGTATATATATGTTAATATACATATATATAAGATATATATATATATATATATATATATATATATATATATATATATATATATATATATATATATATATATATATATATATATATATATATATATATATATATATATATATATATATATATATATATATATATATATATATATATATATATATATATATATATATATATATATATATATATATATATATATATATATATATATATATATATATATATATATATATATATATATATATATATATATATATATATATATATATATATATATATATATATATATATATATATATATATATATATATATATATTATTTATCATGTTTGCATTTCAGAATACAGATTTATTCTTATTTTTATTAATATTAATAAGGAACTACATTTCTTTACTCGAAAAAGCAAAATTCATCAAAAAAATTCTTCCTAAATTGAAAGGTTAAAAGTATAGCAACATCGCAAGCCAAAATGTGGCACCATCTCAAGCAATAAAAATAGTCAAACATTGAAAAATGACTATTCAGAATAAATAAAAAAAATGCTAGAATAGAATAATGCAAATAATCTATTTATTTAATGCTATGAATATTTGCAATTTAAAAAACTTAATTAAATTATGATGAAATTTTCCTTATGTTAATTTTCTTTTAAATTTTTTTTTCAGGGATATGAACTAAATAATACGTGAATTTGAACTAACAGACATTGATAAATAATTGAAATAGAGTGAGAGAAAGAGAGAGAGAGAGAGAGAGAGAGAGAGAGAGAGAGAGAGAGAGAGAGAGAGAGAGAGAGAGAGGGAGGGAGAGAGAGAGAGAGAAAGAGATGACGAAGGAGGGAGAGAGAGAAGGAGAGAGAGTAAGAAGAAGAGAGAGTAAGAGAGAGAGAAGGAAAGGGAGAGTGGGAGTGTGAGAGTGAGAGAGAGTTGATTAAAAATATGAGTTCACAGTAAATAATAAGAAAATGACGCATGAAAAGATAAATGAGAAGAATATAAAGAATGAAAAGAAATATAAGAACATAAAGTTACAATTTCAAATGGAGGATCACCACTTATTATGAAGTTACTTGAAAAGTGAGAAGAGTGAAAAATATGGGTAACGCGTAGAACGAAACAATGGAAGCAGAACGTAAAGTGAGAGTTACTCCTAATAGGAGTTACTCTCAAGTAAAAAAGTGAAACACAAAACAAGAATGACTCCCAAGATAAGAGAATAACTCCTAAAATAAGAGTTACTCGTAAATTAGAGAGTAAAACAGAGAGTGAAAAATAAGAGAAACAATGGAAGCAGAACGTAAAATGAGAGTAACTCTTAAAATAGGAGTTACC
>SEYY01024215.1:0-2500 GCA_009176605.1 Armadillidium nasatum | reverse complement strand
ATTAGTACTTATGAGTAGAAAAACGCTAATAATTAGCAATAATTATGTAAATATGTTATTTTCGTGTCTATATATATATATATATATATATATATATATATATATATATATATATATATATATATATATATATATATATATATATATATATATATATATATATATGTGTTCTGCAATCCTACAACACTAGGCTTGTTCTGTCGGGGGGGGGGGGGGGAAGTCATTTGAGTTGGTCTGCGTGATTCTTAATTCATGAGCCTTCTCATTGTGATTTTCTTTTGAACTGTCATGGCTTTAGATGGTATCGCTTTGACTTACCATCTTAGAGGTCCTAGTTTTCAAATCCTCGTTCAGCAGACTTAAATTTACATATATATATATATATATATATATATAATATATATATATATATATATATATATATATATATATATATATATATATATATATATATATATATATATATATATATTGCATATTGAAAAAAATTAAGTAAATCATATTTCTTCAAGGAATATTCTTAAAATAATAATAATTATAATAATTATAATTTAAAACATGTAATTCAATATCATTATTAATTTTATAAAAATTTATATCTAATTTAAAACATATAATTCAATAATATTATCTGACAAAAAATTTTTGAAACCACTTTTCAATACTATTACCAAATTTGACATATTTTTATCATAATTTATATCCAATTTAAAACACATTTCAAATTATCTAACAAATTTTATCAAAATTTATATCTAATTTCACAAATATAATTCAATATTATTATCTAATTTGATATATTACATCAAAATTTATACCTAATTAAACAAATATAATTCAATATAATTACCTAATTTGAAATACATTATCAAATTTATTTATAATTTTACGCATGTAATAAAAAACTATTATCTATTTTGACTTATTTTTTTAATGCTAATATCTAATATAGTTCAAGGTTATTATATAATTCAACATTTTTTATTACTAATATCTAATTTGACACATATAATTTAGTATTATTACTTTAATTGATATTTTATTAATACTAATATCTAATTTAACACATATAATTCAATGTTATTTCGTAAACTGACATACTTTATTAATACTAAAATCTAATTTGACACATAATTTAATTTTATTACTTAACGATATATTTTATTAATTCTAATAATAAATAGAATTTAATATTATTACTTAATTTGACATCTATTACTTCTATTATCTAGTTTAATATATATTTCAACACTTTTACCTAATTTAACATGTTTTATCGAAATTATTAGCAAATCTTATTCGTCTATTCAATATTATTAACAAATTCCTAATTTTTTTTATCAATATTAACAATTTTATTTTTTATCAATATTTTATCAATATTAACGTAATTTACATCTTATTACCAAAACTGATATCTGGTTAACAAGTAAACTTAAATACTATTATCATATTTAACATTTTATTAATACTAATATCTAATTTAATATTAATTTACATCTTATTACCAAAACTGAATCTGGTTAACAAGTAAACTTAAATACTATTATCATATTTAACATTTTATTAATACTAATATCTAATTTAATATAGATAATTCAATGTTATTTCCTAATTTAACATATTTTATCAATGCTACAGTAATATCGAATTTGACTCATACATTTCAATCCTTTTTCCGAATTTGTCATCATCATAATATTGAATCTTATATATCAATAATGATATTACTTAGTTTGACATATTTGAGATTTGATTCATCTAATCAATATTTGAATCCAGTTTGGTCAGTCAACTCAGTAATAATGTTTTATTTGGTATATCTAATCAATATTACTTTCTTATTTGAACCTTTTGACTTAGTCAAACAGAATCTTATTTGACATATCTAATTAATAATATTTTCGTCATTAACAAATTACATCTATATTTTCCAATATCTTATTTTCTGTTGAAGTTTTAAGTTTATTAACCGACCTACAATAATATATTAATTTCCAAGTGTTAGAAATTTTAATAGAATATATTTAGTCATACATTTAAAAATGGGACAAAGTATTAAATATTGATGAAATCTAGTTTTTAATTAAATTAAAAGGGAAAATCCCTTAAATATTTTCAGTGTGAAGCTTTATGGTATCAATTTTTTTATCAGTGAAATTTCAGCAACTTTATCAAAATTTTACTTCATATTAAAACCTCTCTTAACTTAGCCTAACAAATTTCTCACACAATATAACCTGGAAATTCAAAAACTTAAAGAATATACATAAATAGTAAAATCGGGAAAATTATATATATATATATATATATATATATATATATATATATATATATATATATATATATTATATATATATATATATATATATATATATATATATATATATATATATATATATATATATATATATATATATATATATATATATATATATATATATATATATATATATATATATATATATATATATATATATATATATATATATATATATAT
>SEYY01024214.1:22500-32500 GCA_009176605.1 Armadillidium nasatum | reverse complement strand
ATATATATATATATATATATAATATATAATATATATATATATATATATATATATATATATATATATATATATATATATATATATATTATATATATATATATATATAAGAACATACGTTGCTTGAATTTGTCTTTGCGGCAAACGTTCAAAACTTACAAGCAATCAGTCTTGCTTACATTCGCAAACGTTCTTCAAGTTGTAAATTTAGCTGTAATGAAGTATTCATTTGCATTACCCTTACAGTCATTTACACAATTTCACAGAATCTAGGTAAATTAAGATAAGAACAGAGTGAACCATTTCACAAAGAATTAAGGACATTGAAGGAACCGTGTTGTGGATGATGGGATACTCTCACGATGGAGAATTACTATTGCATGGAACACCAAGAGCGAAATAGACAAAATCTGGAAACTCAATTTCTTCGAGATGTTTCAATGAAGAAATTTTGATTTCTTCTTCGACTTTCACCAATGTTAGATTTTAATAAACATTTTTCGTATCTTGTGCTTTCGATAAGATAACCATAATTATATATATATATTAATATATATATATATATATATATATTATATATATATTATATATATATATATATATATATATATATATATATATATATATATATATATATATATATATATATATATATATATATATATATATATATATAATTTTCCCATTCACATTTCCCACTCTCGTGGGGTGGTGCCCGTCACATTTCGTTCACATACACACATCCACATTTTATCTCCCTCCCCCCATCAACACTGCCCTCAATCTCACTCTGTCCTCCGCCACTCTCCTACCCTCGCCCACATTCAAGCCTCTTTCCCTCAAAACCTCTCTCACACCATCCATCCACCTCCACTTCGGCCTTCCCTTTCCCCTTCCTCCCTCTACCTCGGATCTCATCACTCTACCCACTATTCTATCGTCATCCATTCTACACATATGCCCAAACCACATTGATACACCCTCTTCTACTCTACCCACTATTCCCTTCCTCCATCCACACATCTCCCTTATTCTTTTGTTTCTGATTCTATTTACCCTCCTTAGCCCACATGTAGCACTCAATCCTTTTCATCTCAAAAACTTCTAATTTTTTCCTCATCTGAATATTCATCATCCATGTTTCACACCCATGCATTATAAATGGTAGACACACTCTCAAACATTCTTACCTTTATTTCCTTCGATATTCTCCCCTTCTTCCAAACCTCCCTGAACCCCACTATCACTTTCATTCCCTCCATCACTCTATTCTTTATTTACTCTTCCATACCTTCCTTTTCCTTCAACCAGCATTCCCAAATATTTGAACTCTTCTACCTCCTCAAATTTCTCTCCGCCTATCTCAACACCCCCATTCCTCCCCTCTTACTGCCTCATCCCTGCCCCCAGTCCTCATTACTTTACTTTTTGTTGGGTTATATATATATATATATATATATATATATATATATATATATATATATATATATATATATATATATATATATATATATATATATATATATATATAAGGTAAATGAATATTTTTGGCGATGAGAAGTGTAAATTTGTCCAAGTAATTTATAGACCTTTGATCAATATTTCCAAAAGATTTTCCTTTTTCGCCTTTATTTACTCGTTCCAAAAAGATCAAATAAACCATTATATTAACAATTAACTTTATTATATATTGCTTAATTTCTGTGGCACGAATTATATATATATATATATATATATATATATATATATATATATATATATATATATATATATATATATATTATATATATATATATATTATATATATATATATATATATATATATATATATATATATATATATATATATATATATATAATTTTGACATTTCAGTAACCGCAATAAATTAGTTGGAAAATAAACAACACTTTTGGCAGATAAAAAGACTTTCCTCCTGTGGGATCGAACCACCGCTTGTTGTGTCTAAAAACAACGCACTCGATTCTTTCCTTTGCTCCATCCCCAAACTATTAAAAGTTTGATTCAAGAACTTTATTGTCTCTCTCTCTCTCTTCCGTCACTTCACATCTTCTGCGGAAACAGATTTCAGTTTTAGTGAGAAGTTTTTGGAACTTTGGTGCTGATAACTACTCAAACTTGTGATGGTTCTGTTTTGGTTTCCCATGAAAGGATTACTGCTTCCTAGGAAGGTTTTGCTGACAAGCATAACCAAAGTGATTCTTTCTGGCATGGAGGAGATACATTTCATTCACTTATCCTTCTACCAAAGTTAATAAATTTTCGTACAATAGATTTTGATTTATTTTGTGATCATATTATCTCTCTTTCTTCTAGACAAGCTTCTTAGTGGTTGGTTGGCTGTTCTGAGATGCCTTCGGAACTTCTTTTCACTATCTTGTTTTTTCTTTATAGGAACGTTGTTTAGCTCTTGCATAAAATATGCATTACCTATCTGAAGTCGTTTCACAGATACTGTTCTTCTTCATAAGGTGGAGTCTAGGGTTTTTAGACTTGTCAACTCTCAAACTCTCTCTCTCTCTCTACTTTTTCTAGATACTGAACTATTACAGAACTCTCCTTATGCTATCGCTTTTACAATAGACATTGCTCTTAATAAACTTTCCAGTCCAAAGAAGTTGGAGTATAGATATTTTCGTTTCATCAACTCTCCCGCTCTCACTAACTCTCCTCAGTCTCTTTCTGCCCGTCGAACTGTTGTGTCACTTTCTCTATGCTATCGCTATTACAACGGACCCTGCTCTTCTGAACTCTCCCGTCGCATACCTCCTCCATTGAGAAGAGCTCGTGTAATACACCTTTCTACACATTCTCATTCTTTCTCGGTCCAGCTGTGATACCAGACTTAACCGCTATGCTCAATCTTACATTTTCTCTACTGGTAAAGTCTGGAACACACTCTATTTATCTGTTTTCCCAACTTCCTTTGACTTGCATACTTTCAAACGCCGTGTATCTGGACATGTTGGCCTCCTTCGGTTACGATTGGGTTTTCCAACTGCGGTAGAATTTAGTAGACCTCCGGCCTTTGCCCACAGGAGGAGATATAATATATATATATATATATATATATATATATATATATATATATATATATATATATATATATATATATATATATATATATATATATATGTGTGTGTGTGTGTGTGTAACGGTATTGTAACTCCTTTTCCCCTCCCCCATTTGCCCAAAACAACATCTGTAATACTCCGGCATTCTTTTCTTTTGCTCAATAATTGCTGTTATATTAATGGCTTATTACGGAAACTGAATCTTTTGTTACAACCCTTAATGGTTCTAGTTACTAGTTAAATTTAATTAAGGTTCTTGAAATAAGATAACAATTATTAAAGTTGAAATAATGATGCCATTTGAATCAGCCAATGAGAAACGAGCTCGCTCTTGAAGGAATTCCTCCGCTTGTGCAAGGAGGTGCCGTGAAGGAAGGCGTTGCCGAGTCAGTTCTGCTTACGATAGAGCCGCCACGGGTCTCTTGCCGTGGTGGCGAGTGGAACAATTAAAAACCAATTTAATTACCATATAATTGTTAATAGTGCATATAAGAAACCATAGATCTAACATAGGATTCGAAGAAGGGAATGGAGGGTTACTGTTGCTTTGTAATAATTTAGATAATCGAAAGATCATTCCATTTTTGTTGTTTTGTAACTAGATTTAAGGAAATAAAGAATAAAGAAGAACAAAGCTCTTAGTAACAATCCTCCTTGATAAACCAAGCAGTTTGCAATTGCATGTTGCATATATATATATATATATATATATATATATATATATATATATATATATATATATATATATATATATATATATATATATATATATATGAGGACATAATGTGGTCCAAAGCACATTGGGCATTACCCAGGGTATGTTAGATTTGACTAATGATTTTAAATGAACTCTGTTGACCTTTGGCTCGTTCTTTACGAGTTTCATCTTCTCAGATGGTATCTCTATAGTACCCTTGACTTTCACTTGAGTTCCTCAGGCTTTCACCTCCCTACAATTTATTTTTCGCACATTCTCCACACATTTGCAATCACAAACTAATACATTATCTTTTTTAAAAAAATGGAGAAACAAACGTGCCTTGGAGATGTTTGGAGGGGCAATATTGAAATAATTCCACTCATCCGTACCCCTTACCTTATCATCACTTGGCAGTTGGCGGACTCCAGTGATGGGGTTGGTACCACCAAGACTTCGTCACCGACTTGCTCTGGTGCACGGTTTTCTTTCTCATTAATTTCTGCATTAGTCACTTTCTTTATTCAAATTTCCACTTTTTTTGGACACCGTCTTACTTCTTCTAGACCTCACCTATTGTTTTTAACTGAAGCTCAGATGCTTGGGCGTTCTGACAACAAACCCTTTTCTACTTCCTCTTATTGTCTCCATCCTCAGTTTCAGCTAAAGGCTGCTGTTTTTTTATACATGCGTAACGAAGCTGTTTGCTCTCGTGTCTTTAATTTGGAGATTTCCAAATTTTCTACCTTGTGGCTAAAGGTTTCTTGCCATTATATGAATAAATTCATTTGTTATGCTTATTTTTCTCCAAATTCTACTGATTATCCTACATTTTTCGACAATCTAAGCTCCAAAAAAAAGAGCATATTCTCTCTTCTACTTTCTCTGAAATTATCATATTTAGGCGATTTTAATGTATGTCACCGACAATTCAACTCTTAAGATATACAACCTGTAAACTTGAATTCCATTTCTTTATCTAAAATGACCTTGAGCAGAGCTTTTGGCCATCTAACTCGAATCCCTAATAACCATGAAGATGACATAATATTCTAGACTTTTTCTTAACTTCTTATCTTTCTCCTTTCACTTTTAAACTCTTTAAACCTCTTGATTATTCTGATCACCTTTCCATCTCTCAATCCTCTCTTTGTCTCTTCAAGTCTTCCTGTGGAAAAGACCCCTGTCTATTGTCAGGAAATGTTTGTGTAATTTCGGTGCAGCAAAGTGGTAGGACTTTTGGCCGTACTTCTTTGGTTTTTCGTTGAATGATTATTGCTTCAGCGGGAGAGATCTCTCAGAAGTGATCCTTTCTGGCATGGAGGAGTACATCCTATATTATTTCCCTACAACTAATCTAATAATTCTTGGTTTAACCCGTGCTTGTTCTAGTGCTATACGTTGAATGGATCTACCTTCAGGGATTACCGTCGTCTTCAAACTCCAGAAACTCATGCAACTCATGAACTATTTGCCCAGACATTTGCCTCTGATTCCACTTTAGACGATTCCAAAGCTATTCCTCCTCATTTATGCCATGTTGTAATTTCTTCTAAAGATGACATTTCTGTTCTTTCTGAGCTTGAAACTAAGAAGACAAACGTTAATGATGTTAATCCTGTGGTTCTCAAAACAAATGCTTCAGAGCTCGGTCTTTCTACTTTGACCTTGCCTTCTTGTTGTAAAAGTACGCTTATTCAGCCTGTGACGGAAAAGGGGGATCCTTCTCAGCCCTTTTACTATCGTCCTATTTCTTTAACTTTTAATCTTGAAATTTCTTTAACTCTCATACAGTTCTTCTGGAAAAGGTGGAGTCTAAAGGTTTTCGTCTTATTTATGATTATTTCGCTCTCATTAACTCTCTCCATTCTCTTTTTATCCTTCGAATTATTGCTTCATTCGGTCTATATATTACTATTACAACGAACATTGCTCTTCCGAACTTCTTATATTGAGAAGGATCTGTGCGACACGCTTTTCTACACAATCTCATCATTCCTATTTCCTATTCTTTGACCTCATATTTCCTTCATTTACTTTCGCAACTTCTTTTAACTTTCGTCTTTTCAAACGCCATTTATCTGAGTATGTTGGCCTTTAATTTTGACCTTCATAAGATCTTCCAACTTTGATGGAAATTGATAAGCCTTTTAAATTTACCCTCCAGAGGAGAAATCATCTATATATATATATATATATATATATATATATATATATATATATATATATATATATATATATATATATATATATATATATATATATATATATATATATATATATATATATATATATATATATATATATATATGTGTGTGTTTCTGTGTGTATTTGAGTCATGGATGACACCCAATCTATAATTTTTGCTCACGTGACAAATTTGTTATTGATGCCCCTGTTCCAGTCCTTTGAGGAGTTCGATCGAGAGACTTATTTTTCCACTCGGTGTCACCTTTTATTTCTTCGACTTTCAGACCTCAGACTTAACCGCTATTCTCATTCTTACTTGTAGATCTCGAACAAAATTAAGACCACTCTTCTTTCCTCTATTTCACACTCTTTCTTCGATAGCTTGTTATCAAACGCTCCGTTTCGGGTTATTGTGGTTATCAAACCCTCCGTTTCGGGTCATTGCGGTTATTAAAACGCTCCGTTTCGGGTCATTGCGGTTATTAAACGCTCCGTTTCGGGTCATTGCGGTTATAAACTCATTCACGAATTATTTTCTTCTCCAACTCTTCTTCAAATTATGTGTGTGTCTAAGGACTTTTACTACACTAGTTTAAATATATATATTATTATATATATATATATATATATATATATATATATATATATATATATATATATATATATATATATATATATATATATATATATATATATATATATATATATATATATATATATATATATATATATATATATATATATATATATAATATATATATATATATATATATATATATATATATATATAATATATATATATATATATATATATATATATATATATATATATATATATATATATATATATATATATATATATATATATATATATATATATATATATATATATATATATATATATATATATATATATATATATATATATTATACATATATATATATATATATATATATATATATATATATATATATATATATATATATATATATATATATATATATATATATATATATATATATATATATATATAGTAGAGTAGAATAAGATATTCTATTACTTCAAAATATTAATTCATTCTGTAAAATTATATAAAGTGTAGAAGAACGTTTAACAATAGCAGGAAATGAACTTAAGGCTACATTTAAATCTGACCTTGACAAAAAAAAATAAAAATAAAAAAATAAAAATAAATTTTTTTTTTTTTTTTTTTTTTTTTTTTTTTTTTTTTTTTTTTTTTTTTTAATTTTTTTTTTTTTTTTTTTTTTTTTTTTTTTTTTTTTTTTTTGTTTATAAATATTAAAATTAATAATAATAATAATAATAATAATAATATAATAATAATATTACTAATAATAACTAATTTTTAATCTTTAATCTTAATCTTTCCACATTTTTATAGTTAAAGAATTCGTACAGACAAAATTAATAAACTTAATTTGTATTAATAGAAAACTGAAATGGGATTCTTGGGGGACGAAGTCCTCCTCTCACAACAACAATAATAATAATAATAATAATAATAATAATAATAATAATAATAATAATAATAAAATAATTAAAACAATAATGATAAAAATAATTATAATAATTATAATAATAATAATATTAAAAAAAAAATAATAATATGATAATTAAAACAATAATAATAATAATAATAATAATAATAATAATAATAATAATAATAATAATAATAATAATAATAATAATAATAATAATAATAATAATAATAATAATAATAATAATAATAATAATAATAATAATAATAATAATAATAATAATATAATAATAATAATAATAATAATAATAATAATAATAATAATAATAATAATAATAATAATAATAATAATAATAATAAATAATAATAATAATAATAATAATAATAATAATAATAATAATAATAATAATAATAATAATAATAATAATAATAATAATAATAATAATAATAATAATAATAATAATGAATAATAATAATAATAATAATAATAATAATAATAATAATAATAATAATAATAATAATAATAATAATAATAATAATAATAATAATAATAAATAATAATAATAATAATAATAATAATAATAATAATAATAATAATAATAATAATAATAAAAATAATTACTAATTAATAATAATAATAATAATAATAATAATAATAATAATAATAATAATAATAATAATAATAATAATAATAATAATAATAATAATAATAATAATAATAATAATAATAATAATAATAATAATAATAATAATAATAATAATAATAATAATAATAATAATGATAATAATAATAATAATAGTATTGTAAAAGAAAATTAAATCTTATTAGTTTTTATGACTATTTAGAAGAAAAGTTTGAGTGTTTAGATAATTGATACGAATCACTTTGGGGTTCGTTTTTGTTTTTATTTGTTTTTGTTTTTGTTTTTTTTTTGTTTTTCTGTTTGTTAGTTTACATTTGTCTTTTTGTTTGTCTGCTTGTTTGTCTCTTTGGAATAAATCCATTCTCTTTCATTTTATTTTTTCATTCACTCTCTCTAGTCGAGTCTTTTAAAAATTTTATACTTTCAAACCACACAACGACGCTATATATATATATATATATATATATATATATATATATATATATATATATATATATATATATATATATATATATATATATATATATATATATATATATATATATATATATATATATATATATATATATATATATATATATATATATATATATATATATATATATATATATATATATATATATATATATATATATATATATATATATATATATATATATTTCCGGTGTATGTGTGTACGTTTTGTGCTATAATTGGAGATATGTTTTTAGAATACAAGAGGAACTGTGTCGTTCAGGATTTGACCTCTCTTGGTCAGTTGCCTTTGGAAATTTTCGTTTTTTTGCATCTATATAAGAAATTTCATCAACTAGCTCTCGCGCACACACACACATACATATATATATATATATATATATATATATATATATATATATATATATATATATATATATATATATATATATATATATATATATATATATATATATATATATATATATATATATATATATATATATATATTATATATATATATATATATATATATATATATATATATATATATATATATATATATCAGAGAGAACTTAGGTGTTATTCATAAGAAGGCAGGTTTACCAGTTTTCCCCCAGAGATGGAAATTTTTAGAAAACCGAAGCTAAATTAAAGATCGAAACGTCCCGATAAACGATGTTTAAAGAGGTTCAAGTCTAAAGAAGTTGAGAAACAAGATAAAGGAAGTGTGTTCCAGACTTTACCAGTAGAGTACATGTAAGATTGAGCTTAATGGTTAAGTCTAGGGTCAGACAGCAGGGAAGAGAAAGTATGAGACGGTGTAGAAAGACGTGTCATTCGAACCCTTCTCAATGGAGGAGGTATGCGACTGTAGAGCTCAGGGAAGCAGGATCATTTGTAATAACCAGAGTATATAAAATGTAAATAAACAATTCAGAGTGTAGAAAGACTGGAAAAAGATGGTGAGATTTGATTGACTCAACATTTTAAAGGAGAGCTTTGGGAGTGAATCCACACACACGAGATATGTAAAAAATCGGCGAAAAAATTTTAAATGTTCCCTAAAACAACGATCGTCCTACATGTTTTTTTAAAGAAAGAAACGCCAACAATGCTTAGGGCAAATCAAGGTCTAGATCTGTGTTTTAAAATGAAACATATATATATATATATATATATATATATATATATATATATATATATATATATATATATATATATATATATATATATATATATATATATATATATATATATATATATATATATATATATATATATATATAATTTTTACATCAAGCTGTATGAGGATAAAAAATTATGTAGATTTAATTTTATAATTTTGAATGACTAAATAATTAACTCAATAAGAATAATTGATAAATTAATTTACGAAAAAACAAAATAAGATTAGGAATAAAAGT
>SEYY01024214.1:15000-17500 GCA_009176605.1 Armadillidium nasatum | reverse complement strand
TATATATATATATATATATATATAATATATATATATATATATATATATATATATATATATATATATATATATATATATATATATATATATTATTATATTATTATTATTATTATTATTATTATTATTATTATTATTATTATTAATTATTATATTATTATTATTTATTATTTAAAAGTAATTCTTAGATGTTTGTTCTAAGGTGTCCTATTTCATGTATGTTAAATTTGTGGAATGCTAAGAAATTTGCCAAGAACAGCAAAATAACTTCCTTTAAAAGTCTTTAAAATATGTTTCCTTTGGGAGGGTTGGGGGTTGGTTGGGGGGGCGAAACAAAAAAGAGGAACGTAAAATTTTGATTTTAGACTTAAAATAAAATTTTATTTCTTTTAAAAGATTCGGAGTCAAATTCGAGTCACTTTTGCTTAACATTTATGAAACTATTTAATATTATTAATTAAATAATTAGCCCAATAACATAGCACATCTTAACAACATAGCGTAACATATCCTATCATAACAATATAAAATAACATAATGTAACATAACAGAAGCAAAACATAAGATAAAACTGTAACAAAACATAACAAAACTCTAAAACATAACGTAATGTAACCTAATATAACACAGTATAAAATAACATTCATAATTTAACATAACATAGCATAAAATAACATCACAAATACAACAGCAACAGAACATGACATAACATAACATAACATAACATAAACATAACGTAACATGAAATAATAAAATATTCCAACAATAAATCATTAAATAAATTAATAAAAAATAATTTCGAAAATAAGTAATTATAAAATTATATTTACATATAAATTTCCTGATTTAGATATATATATAATATATATATATATATATATATATATATATATATATATATTATATATATATATATATATATATATATATATATATATATATATATATATATATATATATATATATATATATATATATATATATATATATATATATAATATATATATATATATATATATTATATATATATATATATATATATATATATATATATATATATATATATATATTATATATATATATATATATATAATATATATATATATATATATATATATATATAATATATATATATATATATATATATATTATTTTTGGGGGCGAGATCGAAAGGAATTGATCGGCTGCGGATAAGGCTAACTGTCTTTTCTTTTGTGCAATTGCGCGCCAAGTTGAAATCTCAGGTACCTTCCTGACCTTTTTTGGAGGTTCACGGACCCACACGAACCCCTTTGCCCTAGATTCGAAAATAATTTCGGCCAGATTGAACCTCAAATAAAGGTCAGGAAAGATTGTGAGGAGAACGTAGCAATACCGAAAGCTCAGGTAACTTCCTGACACCGATTTTGGGGGGTTCGAGGGCCCCCAAAGATCCCTTCCCTTGACTAGAGTCCAATTTCGATGAGTTGAACCCACCAAAATGGTGCCAGGAAAGAGAGTGAGGTTAATTTTGAGCGGTATGATTTGCAATTGCAAATCAAAATCCCGTAAGGTTTATCTGCCGATCAATTTCTTTGAATGTCGCACCATACTACTATTATATATATATATATATATATATAATATATATATATATATATATATATATATATATATATATATATATATATATATATATAATATATATATATATATATATATATATATATATTTGAAGGGTGTGGCTTTATCTAAAGTTATTTGTAGTAATGGGAGTGACGTGGATTAGCGAAGTTGTGTCTTGGCAAGAAGGATCATGTGAATATTGGTAAGTCAAATATAAAATAATTTTCATTTCGTTAAGAAATCAAATCCAGATTCTGAAAGACTTGAATAATTGAAAAAATGAAATGTTTGATTTTGTTGCATTAATTTTCGTTTGCTGTTTTTAATGTGGTTTTGTTCTTTTATTTGTTGTTGCTCGGATTTTAAATCTTTCAGCTCAAATATCACAGTACATATTCACACTTCCTAATTTCATTTTCACATCATATTCTAAAATTCCTTTCATATCGATTAGAAATTACAGCAATTTCTTAATTATGTTACATATATATATATATATATATATATATATATATATATATATATATATAATATATATATATATATATATATATATATATATATATATATATCTATATATATATATATATATATATATATATATATATATATATATATATTTCTCCTTTTATTAATGGTAAATTTTTTACAAGATTCATCCGGGCCAGAATCCTCAGGCCTAAGGATTCTTCATTAAGTGTTTTTTTTTTTTTTTTTTTTTTTTTTTTGTTACAAAAATCCTAAAGTCATTCTTAATATGCTTTTCTTGATCACTGTCATGCTCAATTCTATTGTTGAAATGTGGATAGGTATTCTTTTAAGATGCTGAACAAGACTTTTCTTGATAATGCCTTTTGCTCATACAATGATGGCTACAATCTCTACAACCTCTTTATTC
>SEYY01024214.1:7500-10000 GCA_009176605.1 Armadillidium nasatum | reverse complement strand
GTCATAGGAAGTTGGGAAATTAGAAGAGGGGAGTGTGTTCCAGACTTTACCAATAGAATACATGTAGGACAGAGCATAGTGGTTAAGTCTGGGGTCAGAGAGTTGGACAGAGAAATGATGAGATTGTGTAGAAAGACGTGTCGCACGAGCCCTTCTCAGTGGAGGAGGTATGCGACGAGAGAGTTCAGAAGAGCAGTGTCCATTGTAATAGCGATAGTATAGAGAGAGTGACGCAACAATTCGACGGGCAGAAAGAGACTGGAGAGAATTAGTGAGAGCAGGAGAGTTGATAAGACGAAAAGCTCTAGACTCCACCTTCTCTAGGAGAGCTGTATGAGTGGAACCACCCCAGATTTGTGACGCATACTCCATACAGGGGCGAACAACACCCCTATACAGTGCAAGCAACTGGGGTGGAGTGAAGAAATACTGAAGGCGCCTCAGAACACCTAACCTCTTAGAAGCTTGTTTAGAAAGAGAGGTGATGTGATCTTTCCAAGAAAGATCACGAGAAAAAGAAACACTAAGAATATTAAGAACAGATGAAGGTCTGAGTTGAGTGTTTTCGAAGAAGATATCATAGTTGTGTGGAAGATTGTGCCGAGTAGAGAGATGGTGGAATTGAGTTTTGGTGGCATTGAAAACAACCATATTCTCTCTGCCCCAATTTGAAATACGAGATAGATCAGAGGTCAGCTGCTCCAAGGCCATCCTTCTTGAATCTATCAACTGCTGTTGTTAGGGGCGCCTTTCAAATTGAAAAGAGTAATGAAGGGTGGAGTCATCTGCATAGGAGTGGATAGGAGATGAAGTAACAGAGAGAAGGTCATTAATGAAAAATAGAAAAAGTGATGGGGATAGGACAGATCCTTGAGGAACACCACTATTAATAGATTTAAAGGAAGAGCGGTGGCCGTCTACAACTGCTGCTATAGAACGACCGGAAAGGAAATCAGAAAGAAGGTCACAGAGAGAAGGATAGATTCCGAAAGAGGGAAGTTTGGAAATCAAAGCTTTGTGCCTGACTCTGTCGAAAGCTTTCGGTATGTCCAGCGCGACATCTAAAGATTCACCGAAATGCCGAAGAGCGGAGGACCAAGAGTCAGAGAGAAAGGAAAGATCACCAGTAGATCATTTATCATATTATAATATATATATATTATATATATATATATATATATATATATATATATATATATATATATATATATATATATATATATATATATATATATTATATATATATATATATACTGGCGATCAAAGATAGGATTTGAAGAATTGAGATTGTTTCCAAATCTTCCTGTTAAGGATAGATTCAAAACTTTAGAAAGAAAGGAGGTTAAAGAAATGGAACGGTAGCTAGAGGGTTGAGATTGGTTCCCCTTCTTCGGCACAGGCTGAATGAGCGCACGTTTTCAGCAAGAAGGGAAGGTTGAAGTAGAAAGAAATAGACGAAATAGTTTACCAAGGCAGGGTGTAAACTCGGAAGCACAAGTTTTGAGAACCACAGGAGGGATACCATCAGGACCGTACGCCTTCTTAGTGTTAAGCTCAGAGAGAGCAGAAATGAAGTCTTTAGAAGAAATTTCAATTTTAGGCATAAATGAGTTGGAGGGGGTTGAAGGAGTAGGAACAGTTCCGGAATCGTCTAAGGTTGAATTAGAAGAAAAGTTTGAGCGAAGAGTTCAGCTTTAGAGGAAGGCAAAACGGCAGTGCACCGTCAGAAGATACTAAAGAAGGGAAAGAGGAAGAAGCAAAGCTAGAGTTAACATTTTTTGCAAAATGCCAGAGAGGGCTTAGAGGAAGAGGAGCCAGAAAGATTATTGCATTTGCGACGGAGAAAAGAATTTTTGGTATCTCGAAGATTAGATTTTGCACAATTCCGGAATGAAATATAAGTTGCGAGAATTTCTGGAGTTTGAAGACGACGGTAATCCCTGAAGGAATCATCCCTGCGATGGATAGCACGAGAACAAGCAGAGTTAAACCAAGGTTTGTTAGGTTTAGTAGAAGGGAAAGAATATGAAATGTACGCCTCCATGCCAAGAGAGAATCACCTCGGTTATGCACTCTGCACACTAAGAGGGACCCCTCCCACGTAAACAGTAATCATTCCATGGAAAATCAGAAAAGTACAACCGCAAGTCAGACCAGTTAGTGGCACCGAATTGCCAGAAACGTCTCCTCGTCGAAGGCGGGGGCCGTTCTTGCGGAAGACTTGAAGAGACAGGACAAGATACAGAGATAAGAAGGTGATTGGATAAACCCAGAGAAGGAAAAAGTTTAACAGTATAAGGAGAAGGAAAAGATCAAGTATGTTGGGTTCATCACCGAGACGGTCAGGGATACGGGTAGGGAGATGCACCAACTGCTCAAGGTTATTCTGTATAGAAAACTGGTAGGAGAGTTTACCAGCTGGATCATGAGAATTAGATGAAAGACATTGGCGGTGGTGAACATTGAAATCACCTAAAATGATGATTTCGGAGAAAAGTAA
>SEYY01024214.1:0-2500 GCA_009176605.1 Armadillidium nasatum | reverse complement strand
TAGTCCAATATCTTTAGCATTCCTTATTTGCAGAGTATTCTAATCTATCTTCCGTTAGATGTGAAAACATCTTTATACTAATTTTATTTCTGATAAGAGAAAAGAAGAAGGGGTTGTTGTACATATCTAAAGCTCAAGATATTTGAACATTAAAAGCCTGAAGATTTGATTTTCAAACTTTAATTTTTACATGCAGTATTTATCCTTCTCTCTGTAAACTTCTCTCTGATATCCGTTCCTTTAGACTTATTCAAGCTTCAAATAGCTGCTGTCAGGAGAACAACTTGGAGCAACTAACTTCTGATCTTTTCCTCATTTCTAATTGATTTCTAATTGAAAATATAGACGTCTTAAATGCATCAAAAACTCAAGCTCCTACATTTATCTTCTTGACAAAATTTTCCCAATAATCCACAGCATCTTTCAAAACATACAAGTCAAACCTTCCTTTTACTTAATATTGTTTGAATTTTTTCTTGATCTTTCTTAGAAGGATCACATTATTTCTGTCATTAAGCAACTTTATAAGATATTTGGGGTTATGAGACGTCTTCGGAATTTCTTGAAACAGCTCTATTTGCTTGCTTTATAAAGTAAATTGTCCTTGTTTAGAGCCTTATTAATTAACTCTCCTACTCTCACTGACTCTTTCTTCCTTCGTACTGAAGCATCGCTCTCTTTTTATAATCACCATTATAATTAACAGACACTGTTCTTCTGAAACTCTAATCATATTTTCGCATGCGACTCGTCAATCTACACAGTCTCATTCCTTCTCTCTCTCTAATTCTTTGATCTCTCCTTTAAACACTTTGTCCATTTAATACATATACATTACTGGTAATGAGTAAAATCAACCAATAAATAGAGAGAAAGTGAAAGGAAGAGAGAGAGAGTGTGTGATATACAGAAATGTACAAATAAACAAACAACGAATAGGGAGAAAGTATATATATATATATATATATATATTATATATATATATATATATATTATATATATATATATATATATATATATATATATATATATATATATATATAATATATATATATATATATATATATATATTATATATATTTAGAAAAAATAAAAAAAGAGAGAGAGAGAGAGAGAGAGAGAGAGAGAGAGAGAGAAATTACTTTAATAAATGGGTTCTTTTGCCATAAAAAGATTTCAATTTAAAAGTAATGATCGTCCTTTTTTATATTTTGTTGATTTTAAGAAATATTTGAATGCAAATCTTTTCAATAAAAGTTTATTTAATTAGATTTATGAATTTTTTATCAAAAACAGATGTTCAACTTGTCCAAATGATGAAAAGAGACGATTTCCACATCCGTGAAAGATTTGCAGGAAAATCTGGATCTGAAGAACATCTGTATATTAAGATTTGTGAAAAAGAATTTAATATAGGTCATTAAGGAAAAAATTTATTATTTCATGCATGGATCGTTTTAGCCTACATATTATTCTGCATTGTCAAAACTTAAATCTTCAGACCGCAAGCTTAATAACCTTGTTTGACCTATTATTTTGCTTATCTTGAGCCAGAAAAAAGACTTGTAAGGTTTTACCATTAGTATATATATATATATATATATATATATTATATATTGATATATATATATATATATAGGTATTATATATATATATATATATATATATATATATATATATATATCATATTTTTTTTTTTAATCTTTTAGAGTTTTAGTCACACACTTTATAATTATTATTTGTTTGTTATACCCTAGGTTAGCCAATGCAATGAAAGATTACACTTTATTTAAAAACACTCTAAAACAACAAGTAATGCAGTAATAATTACATAATGTTAAAAGAACAAAAAGAACTAAAAAGAACTGTTCTTTTTTTTCTTTTAACATTATGTTTATACTGTATTATTTTTTTAGAGTGTTTTTAAATAAAGTGTAATCTTTCATTGCATTGGCTAACCTAGGAAAACAAACAAATATATATATAAGATATATATATATATTATTATATATATATATATATATATATATATATATATATATATATAATATATATATATATATATATATTATAAAAATCGTTAAGGGTACTAAATGTGAGGATAAAAATTAAGGGTGCAAAATTTTAGGTTAAAAAATGGCAAGAAATTTGCTAAATTTGTAGATAAAATTTTCTGTTTAAAAGGTGTTAAGAGATTGCCAAATATGAGGTTGAAAATTAGTAAAGATTTGCTGAGTATTAGGTTAATATTTCATAAGGACTCGTTAAATTTCAGGTTAACAAAGGGGATGCTGAATTTAATTTTAAAAATAAGTAAGGGTTGCTAAGTTTATCGTTAAATATCGATAATAGATATTAAATTTCAGATAACAAATTATTCGCATTTGCTAAATTTCATGTGAAAAATAATTTAGAAGTTACTATACTACGGGTTAAAATTTGATAAGAAAGATATTTTTTAAACTAACACAGTAATTGTTTATTTAAATTATTTTATCTG
>SEYY01024213.1:25000-29361 GCA_009176605.1 Armadillidium nasatum | reverse complement strand
TTTGACCAGCAATTATCGTTTTTACTTCTTGGCTCGAGATACTTCTAAAGGAAAAGCGCGAACCGCAAGGTCGCAAATAGGTTTCGAAAGCGGTTTGGTTTGGAGGTCTGTTTGCCGCGTCTTGTTTACCAATACTTATGAAATGGTTATTTAGTTCTTCGGCAATTTCCTTTTGTTTATTTATTATTTTTCCATTTATATTTAGCTCTTTTATATTACTGACTCCCGATTTATTTTTGTTAATTAAGTTGTTTATTATGCCCCACGTTTTTTTAGGATCATTATAAACGTCATTAAATTTGTTTGCGTAATATTTCCGTTTTGCTTTTTTTAAGACGATTTTTAATTGTTTATCAAAGCTCATGTACAATTGAAACGGAATAATCCCTTCTTTATAATTGCGGTAAAGTTTATGTTTCTGATTTATCGAATTTTTTATGCCTGTTGTAATCCAAGGATTCTTAATTCTTTTTGGACCCAATTGTTTTGTTTTTATTGGAAATGAATCATTATAACACGTAGTTAAAGAGTTTAAAAAAAATGTTAAATTTCGAATCAATGCTATCTTGTTCATTCTGTATAAATGAAAAGTCAATATTATTTACTCTATCTACAAAAACTCCCCTACAATTTTCATTATCTATTCTATATTTAACGGTAGTAAGGGTATTAGTTTTATTAACATTAAATCTTACAAGGCAGGGATAATGGTCAGAGATGTCTGTCTTTATCACAAATGAGTTGATATAGCAGTCTAAATTACCCCATACATGATCTAGTAAAGTGGGGTTTCTGTTCTCAACGTTATTAGGACGAGTAGGTATTGTTATATAGTTGATAAGACCGTTTGACAACATAGTATTGGAAAGTGAATTTTTGCCTGTGCAGGAGCCAGGATTGCACAGGTCAATATTGAAATCACCAGCTATTATCATTTTTGTGTTACGCAAGTACGTTTGAATTATAGATTCCAGGGAATTAATGAATTCAATTTTCGAGCCATTTGGGGGCCTATATAAACCCACAACTGTTATATTTGAGGACTTGTTTTCGATGCGCACGACTAAAGCCTCTATATTATCATTGATCAATGAATAAATTTTTTTAGGATATGCACAAATATCGTTTCTTACAAATATAGAGACCCCTCCTCCCCGCTTGTTTGACCTTACAATGTGATTACCGTTAAATCCTGGTAAGAAATTCGCATTTTTATTATGATCATTTAGGAATGTTTCGCTAAGTATTATGCAATCAAGATTAATATTTTGGTAGCTAAGGTAATTTAGGAATTCATCATAATGTTTATTAAGGCTCCTAATGTTTTGATGATATAATGAAAACATGTTAGTATCACCAAGGCTATTGTTATTGAGGGAGTCAGGATATATATATTTCGATATAACTCTCGAGTTATTGATCAGGTTTTCGTCCCGATTCATGTTTGCATCCATAATGATATAATAGTAGTAAAAATAATATTAATAATAATAAAAATAATAATAATAATAATAATAATAATAATAATAATAAAAATAATGGTAATAATAATAACAATGGTAGTAGAAATAGTAATAAAAATAATATTGTTACTAGTAATAATATAAATAAAAACTAAGAAACGATAAAAACAATAATAGAAATAATAATAATAATAATAATAATAATAATAATAATAATAATAATAATAATAATAATAATAATAATAAAAATATTAATAACAACAATAATAATAATAATAATAATAATAATAATAATAATAATAATAATAATAATAATAATAATAATAATAATAACACCAAATAAGACGATTGATGATAAATGAAAGTAACTTGAAGTAAGTTATGTATGGAAAGTATCCAAAATAGTTTCAACTAGGGTTTCTTAGAATTATAGCAGAGGTGAAAGAAGAGAAGTGAACTTAGATATAATTGCCCCATAGGTACGTTAGGATGACAAGTGCCGTAGTGATAACACACATATTAAGAATAATCGTAAAACGAATTGTTAATAATAGTAATCATGGTATTTATAATAATAGTTCGCAAGTAAAGAAATTACTAGCTAATAATAATAATTTTTATAGCAATTATAATAATAGTAAAATGCCAAAAACGTACAACTAAAAATAACTATAATAATAATAATAATAATAATAATAATAATAATAATAATAATAATAATAATAATAATAATAATATTAGCAATAATAATGATAATAATAAATAATAATAACAAAAATAATAATAATAATAGTAACAATAATATAATAATAATAATAGTAGTAATTGATAAGGGAAGTAATGACCATAATATTTATAAAACCAATAATAATAAATATATAATAATAAAAGTAATAATAATAATAATAATAATAAAAATCGTAATAAAATAATAGTAGTAATAATAATAATAGAAATAGAAATAATAAAGAATGATAATAATGATAATAATAATAATAATAATAATGATAATAATACTTATAATAACAAATAGCAATAATAATAATAATAATAATAATAATAATAATAATAATAATAATAATAATAATAATAATATTTATATTAGTAAGAATAAGGATATTATTCTCATTTGTTAGATGCAAATTGAACGCCTCCCACGAGTTTTCTATGGTTCATTAACTTCTTGCAATGCGGTCAGATTTACGTGAACCGAGTTAAGATATCTATTTAAATCTTCATCATTTCTTATTTTGATAGGATCGTCGTTAGGAGATCTCTTGATATGCAATACCCCATTTTTATAATATAATTTTTTTATAATAATAATAATAATAATTAATAATAATAATAATAATTATAATAATAATAATAATAATAGTAATAATAATAATAATAAGGATAACAATATAACAAAAATTATTTGTATTATAATTAACATTATAATTTTTACAATTATTATTATTATTATTATTATTATTATCATTATTATTATTATTATTATTATTATTATATTATTATTATTATTATTATTATTATTATTATCATTCTTATCATTATTATTATTAATTAAATTAATAAAAAAAAAAAAAAAAAAAAAAAAAAAAAAAAATAAATAATAATAATAATAATAATAATAATAATAATAATAATAATAATAATTATAATAATAATATCAGTGAGAAGAAGAAGAAGAAGAAGAAGAAGAAGAAGAAGAAGAAGAAGAAGAAGAAGAAGAAGAAGAAGAAGAAGAAGAAAATAATAATAATGATCATAATAATATTAATTATTATTATTTTTGTTTATTATTTTTTTAATATTATTATTATTACTAGTTGTAGTAATATTTTTAGTATTTCTATTATTAATTTATAATTATTGTTATAATTAATGCTATCATTATTGTTAATATCATTAGTATTGTTATTATTTAAAATAAAATTTTTACATGTACTTTTATTATTATTATTAAAAAATATTATCATTATCATTATCATTATCATTATTATTATTATTATTATTATTATTATTATTATTATTATTATTATTATTATTATTATTATTATTATTATTATTATTATTATTATTATTATTATTATTATTATTATTATTATTATTATTATTATTATTATTATTATTTAGACTGAATTAACATCCAATTATTGCAATTCAAAATCAATTTTGAAATTTTTAAAAAGGTTTAATTCAAAAATTTTCCCTTCCAGCTATTAATATTTCAGCAAAATAATCAGAGCGTTGAGCTTATAAAGTGTTAATAAAGCTATCTCATTTGTGGCAAATTTTCGTCGACGGAGTTGTTGCCAAGGCTTTACAGAAATATTAAAAGTGAATCATAGGTGTTATGATGGCTTTGTTAAATGGTTATGATACCTAATGTTTTTTCATAAAGAGGTCAATAAATTGTCGTTATTGCTATAATAATAATAGTAATAATTATAAAATAACAATTATTATTATTATTAATACTTCTGTTAATAAAATTATTATTGCTAATAATATTATTAATAACATTAATAATAATATTATTAAGAACAGTAATAATAATATTAATAATAACATCAATAATATAATTTTAAAAAAAATATTAGTTAAACTACACATAACAGAAATTACAAATAAAATAACAGAAATTAAAATAAAACAAATAATAAAAAATAAATAAAAATAACTAATAATAATAATAATAATAATAATAATAATAATAATAATAATAATAATAATAATAATAATAATAATAATAATAATAATGATATTGATAATGATAATAATAATAATAATAATAATAATAATAATAATAATAATAATAATAATAATAATAATAATAATAATAATAATAATAATAATAGTAATAATAATAATAATAATGATAAAAATAATGTT
>SEYY01024213.1:12500-15000 GCA_009176605.1 Armadillidium nasatum | reverse complement strand
TATATATATATATTTTTTTTTATTATATATTTGTTGTGTGCGTGCGTGTGTGTGTGTGTGTGTGTGTGTGTGTGTGTGTGTGTGAGGGTGTTTTTTTGAAAAAGTCGGATGGACAAAAAAAAGCTAAAGAGAAAGAGAATTTATAATTAGTAATTATTAAAAAACTAATTAAAATCATAATTTTCCTTCAATAAACAAAATTATGTACTTTTTCTGTTAGAAAATAAAACTGAAAGAAGAGTGAGTGAGTGAGTGAGTGAGGGAAGGGGGAAGTGAGTGAATGAGTGAGTGAGTGAGTGAGGGGGGAAGTGAGTGAATGAGTGAGTGAGTGAATTATCCAATCCTCCCCCCTAGTTCTATATATAAAGTGAATGAGTGAGAGAGTTAGTGATAGAGTGGGTGGGTGAGAGAATAAGTGAGTGATTGAGTGAGTGAGTGAGTGAGTGAGTGAGTGAGTGAGTGAGTGAGTGAGTGAGATGAATGAAGAGAGAGAAGAACAAGAAATTAAGAACAAAAAAAATATAATAATAATAATTATAATAATTCTGTTTTTTTTAAGCGATAAAAGATTTAAAATTCAAAAGACGTAGTTTACCAATAACATTTTATTAATAAAATTCCAAATGGAGTTTAAATATTTTCATTTTCAAAATAAATATTGGGAAAAAATGGGGAAAATATTTAAGTCTTTTTATTTCCATGTTTAGTGATTCGCTCAAGTTTTGATTGACTTTCGTTTCCAGACTTAAAAAAAAAAAAAAAAAAAAAAAAAATTCGGAAATCTATTACCAATCGAAATTGATTTAAAGATTTTTCTATTATCTATTTATTTACCTATTTATACCTTTATCTCTCTATTTACTCTTTTATCTATCTATCTATCTATCTATATATTTATTTATTCATTTATTTATCTACTTACCTTTTCATCTATCTATCTATCTACCTATCTATTTACCCTTTCATATATTTATTCTTCTATTTATCTTTCTACCAATTCAGGTTTTTATCTCTTTTATCTCTTTTATTCATTTTCTCTCTATTTGTCCTATCTATCTATCTATCTATCTATCTATCTATCTATCTATCTATCTATCTATCTATCTATCTATCTATCTATCTATCTATTTATTTATTTATTTATCTCTTTAATCTATCAATCTACTTATCTATCTAACTATCTATCTATCTATCTATCTATCTATCTATTTATCTATCTATTTCTCTGCTTAGCGATATTTTTGCTGTTTCACTTTGGTTTCTTTCTAAAGAGTCTAAAAGCAAAAAGGATTATAAGCTTCTATAAATTTGCATGGAATACTTAAGTTAATCAAATTCATTCAGCTAAATTCCCCAAAACTTTACCCAAACTCTATTTCAAGAGATTTTAAAAACTCTATCTATTTACCTATCTATCTCCCTATCTATCTATCTATCTATCTATCTATCTATCTATCTATCTATCTATCTATCTATCTATCTATCTATCTATCTATCTATCTATCTATCTATCTATTTACAAATTTATCCTTAACTACTATCTATATCTTTCTTTCTATCTTAATTTTGACACTTCCGTTACAAAAGAAAATTTAAAACAACAATTTTGAAAGAGCAATAAAAGAATCTACAATATTAAGTTATAACCAATAAATTTTAATGCTTTATATATTTATGCACACACACATACACACACTCATATATATATATATATATATATATATATATATATATATATATATATATATATATATATATATATATATATATATATATATATATATATATATATATATATATATATATATATATATTGAACTACAAAAAATACAGTTAGAACAGTGAGGAATTTGTCATATTTTAAGCAAATATCTTAACATTGTATTAATTAAATAAAATTAACAGGTGAAAATTATTATTATTATTATTATTATTATTATTATTATTATTATTATTATTATTGTTACTATTATTATTCTTATTATTCTTATTATTATTATTACTATTATTATTATTATAATTTTAATTAGTATTTTTTATATTATTGTTAATTTTTCTTATTTTTCTTATTATTATTATTATGATTACTATTATTACTATTATTATTATATTTATTATTATTTCTTATTATTATTAATAATATTATTATTATTTTCATTATTTTCTTATTATCATCCCATCCCGGTTCCTGTATTTGCTCATACACAAAGAAGAGACTGTGTAATCTTGAAAAGGTGCGATTACTTTTACCCACAGTGCTTATAGTCGGAAAGCGCAACCTTCTTATAATCTTAGGGGCCTGAGTATTAGATGATTCTAATTATCAGTCTCGAATGGGTTGTGATAGGCCTAGAAAGTCAACAGCTCACATTTATTTGCTCAAGAAATCCACGTTTTACCTCGGAATCCTTTGGGACCTTTTGATCAAAGGCCACGTGATTTCAGACTACGAACTGAAAATACAAGAAAGGAGCTACGGAGCTACCTTAAATACTACAAC
>SEYY01024212.1:45000-52226 GCA_009176605.1 Armadillidium nasatum | reverse complement strand
ATAACTGAAAACTGAGCATGAGACGCATTTCGGCAAATAAATTCAAAGAAAATTTTCATTAGGAATATTAATATCGATTCTATAGGATTTTTTAATATATATAATTTATTTATCAATAAATTATATATATTAAATTGTTAATTTAAGAGAAGTAGCATATGTAAAGCTATAAAAAACATCTAACGCCCTCCAGGAAAACCCCTACCGAACTTTACACAATTTGTGATCAGTCATCAAATGTTGTCATTTGCTTAATAGAACACACACACACACACACACACACACACACACACACACACACACACACATATATATATATATATATATATATATATATATATATATATATATATATATAATATATATATATATATATATATATATTATTGAACGATTAATTTCGGGGGGGGTTAGAACCCCCTGAACCCCCCTCCCTGGATACGGCCTTGAGGGGGAGGACGTAGCGCCGTCCGAAGCGATGAAAGTACCCCCCATTGGGCTTAACCGCGGAGTGATAGGGTGGGCTAGACCATCCCGTTTCACTCCGTTGCCCTTTGGTTCGTTGCTTTTCGCGTTTCACCTTCTCAGAGGGTCTCTAGTGTACCCTCGTCTCACATGGGAGTGTCTATGCTCCCACTTCTCCTTCCCCCAACTCCCTTCTCACGTTCCTACAAATTTACAAGCGCTTACTCCTACATTACCTTTAAAATAGCAACAAAAAAAATGGCGAAACATAGAACTGCCTCGGAGATGCTACGAGGGGCGGCATCCAAAGAATGCCCCTCATCCACTCCTTCCCCCATCACCACTTGGGAGTTGGTGGCCTCCGGTGATGGGGTTGGTGCCACCGAGACCTCTATGCCGACTTGCCCTGATGCACGATCTTCCTTTTTCATTAACTTCTGCAACATTCGTGGTCTCTATACTAATTTCCTCTTTGTCGAACATCACCTCTCTTCTTCTAGACCTCATCTCTTATTCTTAACCGCAACTTAGGTGTCTGAGTGCTCTGACAGCAAGCCCTATTCTGTTTCCTCCTACTGTCTCTATCCTCAATTTTCAGCCAAAGGCGGATGTTGCGCTTATGTGCGCAACGATGTTGTCTGTTCTCGTGTCTCTACTTTGGAGTCTTCTGAATTCTCTACTTTATGGCTTAAACTTTCTTGCAACTCTACAACTAAATTTATCTGTTCTGTCTACTTATCTCTAACTCTACAGACTATCCAAAATTCTTCGACTATCTTAACTCCAAAATAGAACACATTCTTTCTTCTTCTCCTTTCTCTGAAATCATCATACTAGGTGATTTCAATGTTCACCACCGTCAATGGCTTTCATCTAGTTCTCACGATCCAGCTGGTGAACTCGCCTTCCAATTTTCTATCCAGAACAACCTTGAGCAGTTGGTGCATCTCCCTACCCGTATCCCTGATCGCCTTGGTGATGAACCCAACATACTTGATCTTTTCCTAACTTCTTATCCTTCTCCTTACACTGTTAAACTCTTTCCTCCTCTGGGTTCATCCGATCACCTTCTTGTCTCTGTATCTTGTCCTGTCTCTTCAAGTCTTCCGCAAGAACGGCCCCCGCCTTCGGCGAGGAGACGTTTTTGGCATTTCGGTGCCACTAACTGGTCTGACTTGCGGTTGTACTTCTCTGATTTTCCATGGAATGATTACTGTTTCCATGGGAGGGGTCCCTCTGAGTGTGCAGAGCGCATAACAGATGTGATTCTCTCTGGCATGGAGGCGTACATTCCATATTCTTTCCCTTCTACTAAACCCAACAAACCTTGGTTTAACTCTGCTTGTTCTCGTGCTATCCGCCACAGGGATCCTACCTTCAGAGATTACCGTCGTCTTCAAACTCCTGAAACTCATACAACTTATATTTCATCCCGGAATCGTGCAAAATCCTTCGTAAAGCTAAAAGCTCCTTTCTCAGTAGAAAATGCAACAATCTTTCTGGTTCTACTTCCTCACGCCCTTTCTGGCATTTTGCAAAAAATGTCAACTCTAACTTTGCTTCTTCCTCTTTCCCTCCTCTTGTATCTTCTAACGGTACAACTGCCGTTTTGCCTTCTTCTAAAGCTGAACTCTTCGCTCAAACTTTTGCTTCTAATTCAACCTTAGACGATTCCGGAGCTGTTCCTTCTCCTTCAACCCCCTCCAACTCATTTATGCCTAGAATTATAATTTCTTCTAAAGACTTCATTTCTGCTCTCTCTGAGCGTAACACTAAAAGGCGTACGGTCCTGACGGTATCCCTCCTGTGGTTCTCAAAACTTGTGCTTCCGAGCTTGCACCCTGCCTTGGTAAACTTTTTCGTCTATGTCTTTCTACTTCAACCTTCCCCTCTTGCTGGAGACGTGAGCTCATTCAGCCTGTGCTGAAGAAGGGGGACCCCTCTCAACCCTCTAACTATCGTCCCATTTCTCTAACCTCCGTTCTTTCTAAAGTTTTTGAATCTATCCTTAACAGGAAGATTTGGAAACATCTCAATTCTTCCAATAGTATCTCTGATCGCCAGTATGGCTTTCGTAAGAAACGCTCTACTGGTGATCTTCTTTCCCTTCTCTCTAACTCTTGGTCCTCCTCTCTTCGGCATTTCGGTGAATCTTTTGCTGTTGCGCTAGACATATCGAAAGCTTTCGATAGAGTCTGGCACAAAGCTTTGATTTTCAAACTTCCCTCTTTCGGAATCTATCCTTCTCTCTGTGGCCTTCTCTCTGATTTCCTTTCCGGTCGTTCTATAGCAGCTGTTGTAGACGGCTACCGTTCTTCCTTTAAATCTGTTAATAGTGGTGATCCTCAAGGATCTGTCCTATCCCCAACACTTTTTCTACTTTTCATTAATGACCTTCTTTCTGTTACTTCATCTGATATCCACTCCTATGCCGATGACTCCACCCTTCATTACTCTTTTCAGTTTGAAAGGCGCCCCTCTCAACAACAGTTACTAGATGCAAGGAGGGTTTCCTTGGAGCAGCTGACCTCTGATCTATCTCTTATTTCTAATTGGGGCAGAGAGAACATGGTTGTTTTTTCAATGCCACCAAAACTCAATTCCTCCATCTCTCTACTCGACACAATCTTCCACACAACTATGATGTCTTCATCGAAAACACTCAACTCAGACCTTCATCTGTTCTTAATATTCTTGGTATTTCCTTTTCTCGTGATCTTTCTTGGAAAGATCACATTACCTCTCTTTCTAAACAAGCTTCTAAGAGGTTAGGTGTTCTGAGGCGCCTTCGGTATTTTTTCACTCCACCCCAGTTGCTTGCTCTGTATAGGGGTGTTGTTCGCCCCTGTATGGAGTATGCGTCACACATCTAGGGTGGTTCCACTCACACAGCTCTCCTGGAAAAGGTGGAGTCTAGGGCTTTTCGTCTTATCAACTCTCTTGCTCTCACTGATTCTCTCCAATCTCTTTCTGCCCGTCGAATTATTGCGTCACTCTCTCTATACTATCGCTATTACAATGGACACTGCTCTTATGAACTCTCTCGTCGCATACCTCCTCCACTGAGAAGGGCTTGTGCGACTCGACTTTCTACACAGTCTCATCCTTTCTCTGTCCAACTCTCTGACCCCAGACTTAACCGCTATGCTCTGTCTTACATGTACTCTACTGGTAAAGTCTGGAACACACTCCCTTCTTCTATTTTTCCAACTTCCTGTGACTTACACACTTTCAAACGTCACGTATCGGGTCATGTCGGCCTTTAATATGACCAGGCTTCCGTCTTTCCCACTAACTCTGGTGGAACTTTGGTAGGCCTCTGGCCTTTGCCCACCAAAGGTGATATTGAAATATATATATATATATATATTTTTTTTTTTTTTTTTTTTTACACAACGCCACCACTCACGGGCAGAGCCCTTTTCAAGGAGGGGGCACACAGACATGCACAAAGCTCATTCAAACACACACACACACCTAACGCACAGCCCTCAGGTGGGCGCAGACGGAAGCCTTGAAGAGTGGAAGATTAAATACAGGAGGAAAAATAAATGATGGTAGAGAGTTCCACAGAATAGAGGTGGCTGGAAAGAAGGAGGTACCACAACGGGCTAGCCTGGGATTTCCTACGTCCACACAAAATTGGTGCGAAAGCAGGGCACCCCTTGTGCAACGAGGACGACGCAACGGTGGAGGAATGCGAGAGGCCAATTCCCTCGAGCACCTGCCATTGTAGTACCTGTAGAAAAGAGAAAGCGCGCCAACGTCGCAGATACAGAGGGTCAAGTGAGTTTGAAAGTAGGGGACAGTTTATCAATCTCTTAGCTTTTGACTCAACCCTATCCAGAAGAGAGGAGGAGCCGGAGCCCCCCCAAATGTGAGAACAGTACTCCATACAAGGACGAATAAGACCCTTATATATTTGGAGTAACTGCTCAGAAGAAAAAAATTCTCGCAACCTGAACAGGACTCCCAGCTTCTTAGAGGCCACTTTAGCAACCATTGTAATATGTGGTTTCCAAGACAGTTTGTTGTTTATGTTTAGACCAAGAATGTTAATGTTATTTACAGGTGAGACGGGAGAGCCATCGAAGAGGATAGGAAAGTTAGGAGGTGTTTTTGAGAGGGAGATGTAAAGAAATTGAGTTTTTAAAGAGTTGAATTTTACAAGGTTGCTATGACCCCACCGGGAAATCCCATCCAGATCAGCAAGAATGGAATCGGAAAGTTGAAGACGAGAAGCAAGTCTAGAAGCAAAAGAGGGAGCAGATTTGAAATGAGTAGAAGAATGCAGAGTTGAATCATCAGCATAAGAGTGAACAGAGGTTAGAAGTGCAGTGGAGAAGATCGTTAATGAAAAGTAAGAATAAGGTTGGAGATAAAACAGAACCCTGAGGAACACCACAGTTGACAGAAAAGGAGGAAGAGGTCGCTCCATCTACAAGTGCCGAAATGGAACGATCTGAGAGAAAACTAGACAAGAGTAAGCAAAGGGAAGGAGGAAACCCAAAGGAAGGGAGCTTAGAGAGCAATGACGCATGCCATACCCGGTCAAAAGCCTTGGATATGTCAAGCGCCACCACACAAGACTCCCCGAAGTCCCTAAGGGCAGAAGACTATAGATCAGTAAGATAGGAAAGTATGTCACCAGTTGACCTCGAGCGACGAAAGCCATACTGGTGATCAGAGAGAAGAGAATGAGACTCCAAATGATCCAGGAAATGAGAGTTGAGGAGAGTTTCAAAAATTTTAGATAGAACACAAGTGAGAGCTATAGGTCGATAGTTAGAAGGGTCAGAACGGCTACCTTTTTTCGGGATCGGCTGAACAAACGCACGCTTCCAGCATAGAGGAAAAGTATTAGTATTAAGGCATAGAGAGTAGAGCTGAACGAGGACAGGGGCCAACTCGGAAGCACACTCCCTCAGAACACGAGGGGGAATGCCATCCGGGCCACTGGCCTTCCTGACGTTCATAGATTTCAGGATCCCATGAACCCGATCATGAGTAATTATAGGTAGAGGCATGGGACACCTGAGAGGAGAAGGAGTAGGAGGAGGGATGCCAGAATCGAGCAGGGTGGAATTAGATGAAAAAAGGAGGCCGAAGAGATTAGCCTTTTCAGAAGGAGTATTAGCTACAGAGCCATCAGAGCGAATAAGAGGAGGAAAGGCAGATTTACAGAAGTTGTTAGAGATATTTTTGACAAGAGGCCAGAAATTTTTATCAGTAGGAGAGCCATGGAGGTCAGCGCACTTCCTTTTTATGAAAGTACGCTTAGTCCGTCGAAGAACATCCCTGCAACGATTCCGAGCTGAATGAAAATTAGCAAGAGTGATAGGAGAAGGAGAGTTTTTCATATATATATATATATATATATATATATATATATATATATATATATATATATATATATATATATATATATATATATATATATATATATATATATATATATATATATATATATATATATATATATATATATATATATATATATATATATATATATATATATATATATATATATATATATATATATATATATATATATATATATATATATATATATATATATATATATATATATATATATATATATATATATATATATATATATATATATATATATATATATATATATATATATATATATATATATATATATATATATATATATATATATATATAAATATACGAGTGCAATATTTTTCCCTTTTTTTTTATCAAACCTGCTCACTGCTCTGCCTATATAGCTGTCCTTACTTAGCCACCTCCACATATTCCCAGTTTATCGATGAAGCGAAATATAAAAATGCAAATCTCTATTTAACAAAACTCTCGCATTGTGATAACATAACTTTATTAACAGGTAAGTTCTCCAAAACAGTTTTCACAGTAAACATCATTCTATCATCTCCTCTGAAATATGTAAAGCATTCTAATGATGTTTTACATACAAATTGTAATTAGTATGGGATTTCAAAAGGTTATCATTACTTTAATGAAATCTTTTTTTATTATTATTATTATTATTCACCTAATCAACAATGAATTTTCCAAATACTTCCCTCTTAATCTGAACATGGCTCATTAAAATCACTTCTTACCTTATAACAAAAATACCTCCTAAAAACAAATGCATATCTAAATATTTTCACATGATGACTCATGTCTTCCATGCTACACAATATCGTCCTTGCTAGAACATAATCTTAAACTCTTGTTTTCTCCTTTTTAAATTTCCACTATCTCCAGAGTCTTAATACAACACCCAGCCAAGGTTAACTCCACCCCACTTTTCAAACATCATTTGCATGGGAAATACGTACATACTTCATCTTACTTACCAAATTTACCTAATGAAAAAAAATATAATTTAATTATTCTCGCAAAACCTTCGATGAAAAGATTTCCCATGGGCAATACAAATTCAAACTGAATGTTGTCAAACTTGCTCAAGTTATTAAACGGCCGCTGTTTTTTGTACTGTTTCTATGATAGGTCATAATTTTTTTCTCCTTTTAGCTGCAAAATCCTCTTACTATTTCACATTGTCCTTTTATGAAATATTTGAGACTTACAAGATTAAAAAACAAGAAATTTTTTAAAACTGTTGTCCATAGTACAGTATTATTAAAGCAGTTCTTACATCAAGAATCTAGAATTCTAGAGTAAATTTAAAGGAAGTATTTTAAAAATTATTATTATTATTATTATTATTATTATTATTACTATTATTATTATTAGTAGTAGTAGTA
>SEYY01024212.1:37500-40000 GCA_009176605.1 Armadillidium nasatum | reverse complement strand
GTTTTGTGAGTTTGAAGGTAATTAATTAATAACTACAGAAAGCACCTTGTTACGAATAGAACGATTATAGTCAGAATCAAATGATTATGATGATACAAGGAATTGTAATGTCAATAATAATAATATCCAATATTCAAACCTCTTTACTTTCTTGATAATGCTTGTACATTCTTTTCATGCATTTGAAGCGTACTTTATAAAAAGATGAAGAGGTACCATGCACAGAATAAAAACCAGAAAATATTAATAGCAAGGAAAAGTTTAATTCCATCCTTTCGACAATGTTATATATTTTTACATTTTAGTTTTATATACGGAAGAATGGAAGTAGTGGAGCAGACAGAAGAACTTTTCAGGTAACAATAATTATCATTCAAAGATACGAGATGTCAATCAAAGTTAAGGTTATTTGAAAGACCCCTCTCTTACGTCCACTATGTGCTGCTTTGATAATTTGGCTTAATGTTCGGAAAAGACATCGACATTAGAGTCAATATTTAAGAAAAAAAGAGCAAGAGAGATTAGGTGATTTTTATTAGTGAGTTGCAGAATTAAAACTAGAGATATACCAAAACTTTGAGGAACACCTTTATTGACTGATTTAAGGAATGACTCGTTGTACTTCAATAGGACTGAAGGAAACGAGAGATGAAGTAGCAAAATGAAAGATCGAAAATTATTTATTTATTTATTTATTTTGTAACCTAGACCCGATCTAAAACATTCGGTTTTTGAGCTTTGAAATAAGATTCATCAAAATTCTGATAAATTTAAGACCAAATTCAAATTGAAGGAAAAGTTCTCCAGTTGTTTGTTCCATACGAAGACTTAAAAGTATTGGAAAATTGAGCTAATTTAATATCATCTGGTGAAGAATAAATTAGAAAGTATAAGAATGAAGAGATTACCAAAAAAATAAGAAGTATGGAAATGGTTAAGAGAGACCCTTATTTTTTCGTCCCAGGACAAATGAGCGAACTCCCATATGATTTCAAAGGTGAGAATTGATTGCCAAAGCCGAACACTACAAAGAAGGCCATAAAAGTAGAAGCATATGACAGATTTTAAGTTTATAGTATTAAATTCGGATATATATGAAATCTCTTCTTCAGAAATAATAATAATAATAATAATAATAATATAATAATATAATAATATAATAATAATAATAATAATAATAATAATAATAATAATAATAATAATAATAATAATAATAATAATAATAATAATAATAATAATAATAATAATAATAATAATAATAATAATAATAATAATAATAATATTTTTTTTTCATTCTTTGTTTTCTTTTCTTCATCTTAGTTTTCCTTTTTCTCTTTTATTTTTATTTTTGAATTTTTTTTGGTTTTTGTTTTTGTTTTAAATATGTTTTGTTTACGTTTTCTTTTTGTTTTGCATTTATTTTTCTTTACTTTCTATTCTCTTTCGTGATGTTCTTGTTCGTGTTTGCCTTTCTTGTTTTAATTGCTGCTCTTCTTGTTCTACAATTTACCTTTATGTTCTTGTTTTAGATCTATATATTCTTGTTCTTCCATTTACCTTTATGTTCTTGTTCTAGATCTATATATACTAGTTCTTCGATTTACTTTTATGTTCTTGTTCTAGATCTATATATTCTTGTTCTACCATTTACCTTTATGTTCTTGTTCTAGATCTATATATTCTTGTTCTACCATTTACCTTTATGTTCTTGTTCTGGACCTATATATTCTTGTTCCACCATTTATTTACCTATATGTTCTTGTTCTAAATCTGTATATTCTTGTTCTCCTTGTTGTTGCCATTTTTCTTGTTCTAAATATAATTGAGCTTCTATATTCAAAATTTAATCACTAAGAATTTTAAGATCGAAAGCTCTTAGTGTCATTGATCTGTATTTTATAATCGAAGTAATAAGAATCAAACAAACTTTTCTTTAATTAATTAAAGACTTCATGTAAAAAGAAAATTCGAACTCTATTTTTTCAGAAATACTTTTTTTTACCTTTTAGTTTCAAAAGGAACACAAAAAAATATATTCTTAATTAGAGAAAAGTAATATTATATGAATAAAATACATTTTTTTTTTTTTTAATTAAGAAAAAATTCACTCTTTGATTCGGAATCATCTTTCAATATGTATTAAGAAAATGATTCTGTAATAGACAAGTCTTATAGCACAGACACACACACACACATCAGAAACACATCAAAAAACACGCAAAAATGCTTTATAAATAGGTCATATAAGGCCTATTTTTGGATTTTCCTCTCTTTTGGGTCAGAAGAATTCTCTCATGGTGTTCAGTTGTAATTTGTTTTTGTTTTTTTTACTATTATTAATTTACATTATTATTATTATTATTATTATTATTATTATTATTATATTATTATTATTATTAATATTATTATTATTATTATTATTATTATTATTATTATTATTATTATTATTATTATTATTATTATTATTATTATTATTATTATTATTATTATTATTATTATT
>SEYY01024212.1:10000-15000 GCA_009176605.1 Armadillidium nasatum | reverse complement strand
ATTTAAAAATAAATGTATACGTAGTTATACAAATTTGTCTTAATTATGTATTTGAACATGTGCTCTAATGTTTTGCATGTGTGAACACTAATTTCACCCCCCTCCCACACAGACCAACGCACACACACACACACACACACACACACACACACACACACACACACACACATATATATATATATATATATATATATATATATATATATATATATATATATATATATATATATATATATATATATATATATATATATATGTGTGTGTGTGTGTGTGTATGTGTGTGTTGGTTTGTGTCGTGCGTGCGTGGTGTGTGTGTGTGTGAATGTGTGTAAATTTGACTGAAATTAATTCATTATTGATTAAGAAATAAGGATTATTTCATTCTCTCTGTTCAGGTATGGAGAATTTTTTAGATGATTAGCACATGGTGGGAAAGAGGTGGAGAACCGCAAGAGTGAGAAGTATCTTACCTTAAAAGTTAAAAAGGAAAGAGTGAGAGAGGGTACTGATTAATTATAATGAAATAAAAGTGGTTGGAAGATTACTCAGACTGGTTGCTTTAGAAAGGGTAAAATAATAACAGAGATTTGAAATAAAAAATGCGGTTGTAGAGATTCTACACTGCAAAAATTGTTCTTACGAATCGTTGGGACAAATGACAAAAATGTCACATTAAAATTTTCAATAGAGAAAAGACATGTTAAGCATAAGAAAGTCGCTACACCGATTTATTTTCTAATAAGAAAATAACTGAAAAAAAATTTGCTGTGACATTTCTGCCACTCGTCCCACGATTCATTAGAACAATTTTTGCAGTGTACTGAGTTTGGATTTCAGTTTGGTGTAAATTGAATTTTACTATCAAAAGAAAAAGATCTTGTATAAGTATCAAAGGGGATTTGACTATAAAAATGAAAAGAGGAGAATTAAAACCATCTTCATCCACTCCTATGATGGAGTTTCTCCTTGTTAGTGGAAATTCCAACCTCACATCCACGACTATATTATGATTTGTTGCAAACAAAATAATTTTTAACCTTACCAGTTTGTTAAGTCTGTCTTCTGCGCCTTTTCCATTATCCTGCAGGGCATAGGAACAGCTTGAGACGCTTTGTTATTCCCAGTTGCAGAGGTATACACACACAAGCATATATATATATATATATATATATATATATATATATATATATATATATATATATATATATATATATATATATATATATATATATATATATATATATATATATATATATATATATATATATATATATATATACCTTTTTTTTTTTACCTTCTCACCCCCTGACCACCCCACGCTGAGGTGGCCACACTTCGCTAATGAAAGCCGCCCACCGCAGTCGGCCTCGTCCAGAGATCATTCAAGGTAGTGATGTCCCAGGAGATTCTGGGGCGAGAATTGGAAGGACAGTGTAATAGAAAGTGTGACTCGGTCTCCGGGGCCTCACCGCATCTGGTACAAGTGGGAGATGTTGTCTGGTTTATATTGTATTTATGTTTGTATTGTTGTAAGTTTGGGTGGTGTCCACATCTCAACCTTGCTAATGAGATTTGTGAGTGTCTTGGGAGGTTGCTGAAGTCGGGGTTTATTTCGGGAGGGGGTGTGTTAAGGATGTTGTTTGGTGGTCTGTTTATCAAGTAGGAATGCGTTAGTTGAGTGTGAATATATATATATATATATATATATATATATATATATATATATATATATATATATATATATATATATATATATATATATATATATATATATGCAACGTCAGGGTTCAGAAGAGTAGTTAGTATAGGTTGTAATTAATATAGTGTTAGAAGAGTGATACAATAGTTCATCTGCAAAAAAGATGTTGGAGAGGGTGAGGAAGAGCAGAGGATCTGATAAGGTAAAAAATCTCAAGCAATCACTTTATGAAGAACTGAAAGATTAGATTCACTTCATACAAAGAAGAACGACACTCCTTCAAATAGCAAGGAAATTAGATGGTTTGAAAATATACTGAAAGTGATTAAGGAAACAGAATCTCTTTGAAACTTGCTTACTGAAAAATACTTCCCAAAAATATTAAGAAGAGATGGAAATATTAAAAAAGTTAAAAGCAAAGGTTTGAACAGCATCTTCCAAAATGATGGATAGTTGCGTGGTAGATTATGTCGGGCAAATATAGTTCAAGAGTATATAAAAGACTTTAGTTTTTGATGCAATGAACGACCAAGTTATCATTGTTTCAAATTAAAAACCTGAAAAATTAGAGGGTAGATGCTCCAGGGCTACCCTCGAACCTAATTTCTGCTATTTTCTGTTTGGAGATGTGCTTTCCAAAGTAAAGTGGGTATTGAAGAGTAGGGTATCATTGTACATCATTTTGGATAAGTGATAAGTAATAAATGGAGTATTGAAGGGAAATATAAAAAAATATTAGGAGATTGAAAAGAACCATGAGGAACACCAAACATGGTACATTAAAGGTTGAACGATAGTCTTCTACGATCTCTGCCTTAATTAAAAGGACAAATAAAATAATCAGAGAGAGAGAGAGAGAGAGAGAGAGAGAGAGAGAGAGAGAGAGAGAGAGAGAGAGAGAGAGAGAGAGAGAGAGAGAGAGAGAGAGAGAGATTAATAGACACTGAAAGTAGGATATAATAGAAATCAAATCTTTGTGACAAACTATATCGAAAGTTTTCGATTTGTCTTGCGCCATATACGGCTACTTATTGATAATTATTCAAGTTTACATTATTAAGCTATATTGATGATCTGAGGTAAGCTTGAAAGATTTAAGATGTTTCTAAAGCGTTCTACTTGGGATAGACTGGAAAACATATAAAGAAACAGCAGAAGTTAAAGCAACTGTACGATGGAAAGAGAATTTAGAGACAACTCTCTTTTTTTTTTTTTTTTTTTTTTTTAGCAAAGGCTGAATGGAAAGACTGAAGTTAAAAAGGCAAAGGCGAAACAATAGTAGATATATATATATATATATATATATATATATATATATATATATATATATATATATATATATATATATATATATATATATATATATATATATATATATATATATATATATATATATATATATATATATATATATATATATATATATATATATATATATATATATATATATATATATATATATATATATATATATATATATATATATATATATATATATATATATATATATATATATATATATATATATATATATATATATATATATATATATATATATATATATATATATATATATATATATATATATATATATATATATATATATATATATATATATATATATATATATATATATATATATATATATATATATATAAGATACACTTCATAAACTATAAATTTGAAGATGACCTTTAAACATAAGAAAGAAAAAAATTTTTTTTTAAATTGCGAAACGTTTCTCAATTCTTTTAAAAGTTTTGAGCAAAGAATTTTTTTTTTTTTTTTTTTTTTTTTTTTTTTTTTTTTTTTTTTTTTTTTAAAGTTATTAAATGCCTTTTAAACGATTAGATATGGATTTCCAGGTTTTGGGAAGAATTGGAGAATCAATGTCTTTTATTCTTTTGGGTTTTTTAAAGTTTTTTATTATAGTTTCTCTTCGTATTTTATTAGCATTTAAAAACTTTTTTTTTTTTTTTATTTTTATTATTTTTTCTATATTTTCTTAATTATTATTTTTACTTTGATTCACTATAGAAATATAAATATTGGAAGTAACTGAAAAGTATGATTTAATATTAGAAAAATTATATTATTAATTAAATATTAATCTATAATTTTCATTTTGAATTGAACATGTTTATTTATTATATTAAAAAAATAAAATATAAATAATATATATATATATATATATATATATATATATATATATATATATATATATATATATATATATATATATATATATATATATATATATATATATATATATATATATATATATATATATATATATATATATATATATATATATATATATATATATAACACTTTATTTTCGAATCTGTTAAATAGAAATTGAATATTAACTTTTCAATTTATTATTTTACTTATCACTTATGAACAAAGACGCGTTTTTCCATTAACTAATGACCACAAGATCCAATAAAGGTGCCAAATAATGTACAATTTCTCTATAAATTACTGAACTGTTATATATATAATATATATATATATATATATATATATATATATATATATATATATATATATATATATATATATATATATATATATATATATATATATATATATATATATATATATATATATATATATATATATATATATATATATATATATATATATATATATATATATATATATATATATATATATATATATATATATAAAATGTAACTTCGGGTTGAAAGAAATATATAAGGCCCCTATATATATATAGAGAAAAGGTGGGATTGAAAGTAACCTAATAAGAGGCCGATATATTCCGTTGTTAATGTGAAGGTATGTAATTTAAAGGTTTTAAATGGGGAAAATAGGAAAAAAAATTATTTTTCTTCAGATTTAACCTGTAGACTAAACAGATGAATGAGCATAGAGAGAGAGAGAGATGGACAATGAAAGGAAGAGACTATGTAGGAAGACGAGTTAAGTGAGCTTTTTACCCAAAAGAGGAAATGTGTAAATAGAAAGTTCAGAAATCAGTAGTTGTTTTAAAAGCAGTATTACAAGTAGCGTACAGCACTTGCGTAGTTTGCTTCATTTTGAAAACATTTCTCTCTATACGGCAGATAACTGATGATAGTAAGATGACCTAGGAGCAGCTGACCTCTGACCTTTTTCTTATTTCGAATTTGGGCTAAGAAAATATTGTTGTTTTTACTGTAAAGATCATTATGTTCAGTGCCACTGAAAATTATTTCATGAAAATTCTGAGGAGCAGGGAACTAAGAGTTAGAGAGAAAAGAAAGTAGATCAACAGTCGAGATACCTTTACGGA
>SEYY01024211.1:40000-42500 GCA_009176605.1 Armadillidium nasatum | reverse complement strand
TTCGTTTTCGTGTTGCAGATTCGGTCTCTTAAATCCAATGTCTTTACGCTGCTCTAAACGCAGCTTATATTAGTTTGTTGTTATACTGGTTTGTTGTTATACTGGTTTGTTGTTATTTTTCATGCACAAATATTAGCGTAATTAATACAAATTAAAGTTCATAACTCTGAGAATTTAATTTCAATACACTCAAGTAACAGTTTTCCTGTTACATTTTTATATAAATTTTTACATAAGTCCTTCAATACTCTCTCTCTCTCTCTCTATATATATATATATATATATATATATATATATATATATATATATATATATATATATATATATATATATATATATATATATATATATATATATATATATATATATATTACGGGGGAGGGAAGTAGCGCTCCCGAGGCGATGAGATTACCCCCTATTGGGTATACGGGATGTTAAGGGTACTCCCATCTCATCCCGGTGCCCAATGGTTCGCTCCCTTTCGCGCTCACCTTCTAATACACGGAGTAGGCTCTATTTTACATACATAAAACACTATTTCTAACACATCTTTAAAAATAAAAAAAATCAATAATGGCGTCAACTTCGGTAGCCTCGGAGAAGCCCCGGGGTGGTGGCTTCCAAAAATAGCCCCTCATCCACCCCTTCCCCCATCACCACTTGGGAGTTGGTGGCCTCCGGTGATGGGGTTGGTGCCACCATGACACAGCCGCCGGCTTGTCCGGATGCACGGTCTATTTTTTTTATTAATTTCTGCAACATTCGCGGTCTGCACTCCAATTTGCACTTAGTTGAACATCACCTCTCTTCTTCTAGACCTCACCTCTCATTCTTGACCGAAACTCAGATGCTTGAGCGTTCTGATAGCAAACTCTACTCTGTTTCCTCCTACTGTCTCTATCCTCAATTTTCAACCAAAGGCGGTTGTTGTGCATACGTGCGCAACGATGTCGTTTGTTCTCGTGTCTCTAATTTGGAGTCTTCCGAATTTTCCACCTTATGACTTAGGCTCTCTTGCCATTCTACGACTAAATTCATTGATTCCGTTTATTTATCTCCTAATTCTACTGACTATCCTAAATTCTTCGACTATTTAAACTCCAAAATCGAGCACATTCTCTCTTCTTCTCCTTTCTCTGAAATCATCATATTAGGTGATTTCAATGTTCACCACCGCCAATGGCTTTCTTCTAGTTCTCATGATACAGCTGGTGAACGTGCCTTCCACTTCGCTATCCAAAATGACCTTGAGCAGTTGGTGCAGCTCCCTATTCGTATCCCTGATCTTCTTGGAGATGAACCCAACATTCTAGACCTTTTCCTAACTTCTAATCCTTCTCCTTATACTGTTAAACTCTTTCCTCCTCTGGGTTCCTCAGATCACCTTCTTATCTCTGTATCTTCTTCTATCTCTTCAAGTCTTCCGCAGGAAAGACCCCCTTCTTTGAAAGGGAAACGTTTGTGCACTTTTCGTGTGCCAAAAAATGCAAGATTTTCTGGACTTGGCTGCTACTTCTTTTCGTATTCCCTTGCCGTTGGAATGATTATTGCTTCCGTTTCTTGGTAAACTATTTCGTCTTTGTCTCTCTACTTCAACCTTCCCTTCTTCCTGGAAACGTGCGCTCATTCAGCCTGTGCCGAAGAAGGGGGGCCCTTCTCAACCCTCCAACTACCGTGGAATTTCGTTGACCTCCGTTCTCTCTAAAGTTTTTGAATCTATCCTTAACAGGAAGTTTTGGAAACATCTCAATTCTTCTAATCTTATCTCAGATCGCCAGTATGGCTTTCATAAGAAACGCTCTACTGGTGATCTTCTTTCCCTTCTCTCTGACTCTTGGTCCTCCGCTCTACGGCATTTCGGTGAATCTTTTGCTATCGCGCTGGACATAGCGAAAGTCTTCGATAAAGTCTGGCACAAAGCTTTGATTTCTAAACTTCCCTCTTTCGGTCTCTATTCTTCTCTCTGTGATCTTCTCTCTAATTTCCTTTCCGGTCGTTCTATAGCAGCTGTTGTAGATGGCCACCGTTCTTCATTTAAATCTATTAATAGTGGTGTTCTTCAGGGTTCTGTCCTATCTCCAACACTTTTTCTACTTTTCATTAATGACCTTCTCTCTATTACCTCATCTCCTATCCACTCCTATGCTGATGACTCCACCCTTCATTATTCCTTCCAGTTTGAAAAACGTCCCAACCCAACAGCAGTTGATAGACTCGAGAAGGGTAGCCTTGGAGCAACTAACCTCTGATCTTTCACTTATTTCAAATTGGGGCAGAGAAAACATGGTTGTTTTCAATGCCTCAAAAACTCAATTCCTTCCATCTCTCCACTCGACACAATCTTCCACACAACTATGATATCTTCTTCGAAAACACACAACTCAAGCCTTCATCTGTTCTTAATATTCTTGGTGTTTCTTTTTCTCGTGATCTTTTCAAGAAAGATCACATTACTTCTCTTTCTAAACAAGCTTCTAAGAGGTTGGGTGTTATGAGGCGC
>SEYY01024211.1:22500-32500 GCA_009176605.1 Armadillidium nasatum | reverse complement strand
TATATATATTATATATATATATAATAATATTAATATCTCTATTATTTATCCATCTCCTATCCACGTATGCTGATGACACCACCCTTCATTATTCCTTCCAGTTTGAAAAACGTCCCACCCAACAGCAGTTGATAGACTCGAGAAGGGGTAGCCTTGGAGCAACTAACCTCTGATCTTTCACTTATTTCAAATTGGGGCAGAGAAAACATGGTTGTTTTCAATGCCTCAAAAACTCAATTCCTTCATCTCTCCACTAGACACAATCTTCCACACAACTATGATATCTTCTTCGAAAACACACAACTCAAGCCTTCATCTGTCCTTAATATTCTTGGTGTTTCTTTTTCTCGTGATCTTTCTTGGAAAGATCACATTACTTCTCTTTCTAAACAAGCTTCTAAGAGGTTGGGTGTTCTGAGGCGCCTTCAGAATTACTTCACGCCACCCAAGTTGCTTGCTCTGTATAGGGGTGTTGTTCGCCCCTGTATGGAGTATGCTTCGCACATCTGGGGTTTTTCCACACACACAGCTCTCCTAGAGAAGGTGGAGTCTAGGGCATTTCGTCTCATCAACTCTCCTGCTCTTACTAACTCTGTTCAATCTCTTTCTGCCCGTCGAATTGTTGCGTCACTCTCTCTTACTATCGCTATTACAACAGACACTGCTCTTCTGAACTCTCTTGTCGCATACCTCCTCCATTGAGAAGAGCTCGTGCGACACGCCTTTCTACACAATCTCATCCTTTCTCTGTCCAACTCTCTGACCCCAGACTTAACCGCTATGCTCAATCTTACATATACTCTACTGGTAAAGTCTGGAACACACTACCTTCATCTGTTTTCCCAACTTTCTTTGACTTACATACTTTCAAACGCCGTGTATCTAGACACGTCGGCCTCCATCGACCATGATATAGATCTTTCCCAACTCCGGTGGAATTTGGTAGGCCTCTGGCCTTTGCCCACCGGAGGAGATATATAAATATAAATATATATATATATATATATATATATATATATATAATATATATATATATATATATATATATATATATATATATATATATATATATATATATATATATATATATATATATATATATTTTGTGTGTTTTTTAGGGACCGACCGGGGTCTGGAATTTTGCCGGGGCAGGGGTTCTGGCCGGGGTTGCCTAAAATTTGTGTTAGGTCAAAAAGCACTAAAATTTTTGGTTAAAACAATTAGATATAAAGTTAACTGAGGTTTATTTAATTATAGAAGGCTTAGAATAGCCAACATTCGCTTAAATTAATGATTATATGCATTTTTCTCTGGAAAAATGTCAGAAAATTACAGATTTTGTATAATAAAAGTCCAAAAATTAAAAAAAAAAATTTTTTTTTTTTTTCATAATAGTGATTCAACAGCTTTACCTATAAGCCCACAAAGTAAAGTTTGAAAAAATGTAAGATATAAAATTATCAATATAACCTATATTTATACTTATCATTGTTATATCATTGCTATGTATCAAACTTGAATCAATTAGCTACATTATTTAAAAATTATTTTTTTTTTTATACTTTCAATCAATATGGTTAATATATCAGCTTCAGCAGAGTAAGGAAGTAGTTTACAATGTTTCAGGATAGGCTCGAAATAGCTAAATGTAACATCTGCAGTCAGAAAATTAGAAGAGAACCTCCGGGTGGCTACAAGTAAAAAAATTTCAACCAAATCTTTATGGGGGCATAAAATCAAAACACAAAGATGAACATTCACTAGCAGAAAAGGAGTAGTCAAAAGAAACAGAAAAGAAAAAAAAAAAAAAAAAAGAAAAAAAAAAAAAAAAAAATAAATTTTAAATTTTTTTTATTATTATTATTTGACTGATTGAGATGAAATTTTCAGGGAATATGCATTTTTTCCCAAAGTTCTGAGTTGATTTTAAGCATTTTTCTGAGTCTATAACGGTTTGAAAGTTATTTGGACACAAAGTTGAAAAAAATAAATAACGGGGTCAAACCACCGGTCCACATGAGCTGAAAATTTAACTGAATAATCTTAGCCTCAATTTCTTGCATTGGTGAGAACAGATTTTTGATATCACATCTAAAAAAAAAAAAAAAAAAAAAAAAAAAAAAAAAAATTTTTTTTTTTTTTAAATCGTACCCTTCCCTAGAAAAAAAATTATTTAAAAAACACGCTACCTATTATTTTTTTTTTTATTTTTGGATATTGTTTAGAGGATGGACAGGGCTGCAATTTTTATTTAGTGCATTATTAAATGCTTTTTGGTTGAAGCGAGATATAGCCTCTCAAACTTTGGAAATTTTGAAATTTGGTCAAAAATGGACCTTTTTTGAGAGGCTATATCTCGAAACCAACGACTCGCATCGAATAAAGTATAGAGAAGAATTTGTAGCCCCATCCCTCCTCTATGCACCCTACTAAAATAAGGAATGTTATAGTTATAGTTTTGTTTTAAATTTTATTGACCGTAAAGGTGGATTTTTTTTCTATAGTTGTTTAGTTTTGGGCTTATAACATTTTTTCTATAACTCTGGGAACAAATGTCTGTTACATGTTTTCGTTGCTAATAGAATTATGAATATACATCCAAATTTCAAGTTATTCCGAAAAGTGGTTTGGCCCCGCCATTCATTTGAAAAGGGTCAAATTTCCCCTCAAAAAAAAAAAACTTTTTAGCAGTTATAGACTCAGAAAAACGCTAGAAATGGACTTTTTTTTCACCAGGAAAAAAGCTATATACACTGAAAATTTCAAGAGATTCGGCTGAAAATGAAAAAAAAAATTTGGATTGTCCCCTCAATTAAGTATAATTTGCCATTTTAACCCCGGCAGTCAAACCCCGGTTTTCCCTGATTTTTAGCCGGGGCCCCGGTCGGTTCCTATGTGTGTGTGTTTGTGTATGTGAGTTTTGGGTTGGGGGTTTGATGCAAAAGGAGTACAATGAATAAATATCAAGCTTACCTTATTTTGAAGTCACATAAATGAAGGAATGACGCAAATTTAAGCAATAAAAAAAGAAAATAAAATACTTAGGTAATTACAAAGTAAATACGTGACCCACTAATACTCCCACACTTGTAATTCAGAGATTATGACGTCACTAACCCAAAGACAAAGAGAGGATTTCATAAAACAACTGTCACAATTAAAGCACAATGAATGATGAAACGTAAATTATGAAAAAATGGCAAACAAGGTCTAAATATGAAAACACTATCACAATCAATTTCGGCTTTTCAAAAACAAGCGGAAAAATATTATACAACGAATATTTTTATAAGGAGAGGAAAAGGAACACAGTTAGGGAGAAACTCTCTCGCAAGATTTTAGAGCAAGTGACAAAGTTGCTACACTAGACACTTTTTTTGAACATGTTTAGTTGGGGATACTCCCCTATATATTAATCCAGCGCCAGTGACGAGCACTGTAAAGTACTTCATGAAATGGTTTTGGAAGCAAACGAAACCTGTCTTCAAGCGAGGACTCTTTTCTCCTCTGGAATACAAGTGGGTCGGCCGGAGCCGAAGAAGCTGTCGGAGGAGGAAGAGACACTACAGGTGGTGGGGCAGAATCCACAGGAGGAGGTACCAGGATGCAGATTCTTCGGATGAAGAAGCGGATATGGAAGATGTAAGATATGCGGATGACTGAACAAATGTAGAAGCAAAACCGGAAGATTTAGACTCTGAGGATGTAGGAGAGGATGTGGCAGGAACAGATGTTGCAGACGAAGAAGAATTAGCTGTTTCAAATATTCAATAGAGACCATGTCCGACCTTCCATTTGGAAGTTGTAATTTTGAAGCACCGGTCGAAGCGCCCAAGAACTAAGAAGAATTACCTTATATCAGAAACCGAAACGAGTCAAAGGAGTCACTACAGGAATATTAGTGTAGAAGCGGGCAAACCCCGGTTTTTCCTGAATTTTAGCTATGTGTGTGTGTTGTGTATGTGAGTTTTGGGTTGGGGGTTTGATGCAAAAGGAGTACAATGAATAAATATCAAGCTTACCTTATTTTGAAGTCACATAAATGAAGGAATGACGCAAATTTAAGCAATAAAAAAAGAAAATAAAATACTTAGGTAATTACAAAGTAAATACGTGACCCACTAATACTCCCACACTTGTAATTCAGAGATTATGACGTCACTAACCCAAAGACAAAGAGAGGATTTCATAAAACAACTGTCACAATTAAAGCACAATGAATGATGAAACGTAAATTATGAAAAAATGGCAACAAGGTCTAAATATGAAAAACTATCACAATCAATTTCGGCTTTTCAAAAACAAGCGGAAAATATTATACAATGAATGTTTTTATAAGGAGAGGAAAAGTAACACAGTTAGGAAGAAACTCTCTCGCAAGATTTTAGAGCAAGTGACAAAGTTGCTACACTAGACACTTTTTTTGAACATGTTTAGTTGGGGATACTCCCCTATATATTAATCCCAGCGCCAGTGACGAGCACTGTCAAGTACTTCATGAAAGGTTTTGGAGCAAACGAAACCGTCTTCAAGCGAGGACTCTTTCTCCTCTAGAATACAAGTGGGTCGGCCGGAGCCGAAGAAGCTGTCGGAGGAGGAAGAGACACTACAGGTGGTGGAGCAGAATCCACAGGAGGAGGTACCAGGATGCAGATTCTTCGGATGAAGAAGCGGATATGGAAGATGTAAGATATGCGGATGACTGAACAAATGTAGAAGCAAAACCGGAAGATTTAGACTCTGAGGATGTAGGAGCGGATGTAGCCGGAACAGATGTTGCAGACGAAGAAGAATTAGCTGTTTCAAATATTCAATAGAGACCATGTCCGACCATCCATTTGGAAGTTTTAATTTAAGGCACCGGTCGAAGCGCCCAAGAACTAAGAAGAATTACCTTATATCAGAAACCGAAACGAGTCAAAGCAGTCACTACAGGAATATTAGCGTAGAAGCGGGCAAAGCCCGCAATTAGAAATTATCATTATTATCATTATTTTATTATATTATTTATATTATATATATATATATATATATATATATATTATATATATATATATATATATATATATATATATATATATATATATATATATATATATATATATATATATATATATATATATATATATATATATATATGAACCGACTGGCCCCCCTACCTCTTCTCCCCACTCAGAATTTTCAGTTAATATATATATATATATATATATATATATATATAATATATATATATATATATATAATATATATATATATATATATATATATATATATATATATATATATATATATATATATATATATATTATATATAATATATATATATATATATATATATATATATATATATATATATATATATATATTATATATATATATATATATATATATATATATATTATAATTATATATAATATTATATATAAAATATAGAAAAAAATTGAATTTTGAATGGTATTGACTAAAAATTCTTGGGTGGGACTGGGCCAGTCCCCCCTGGCCCCACCTCCTATTTATGCCTAGGTTTAGAGTTTAGAAGAACGAAGGAGAGATGCGGAGAACAGAGTGAGATTTAGGACAGTGGTGAGGGAGGGGAGTGAGAGATAGGGTGTATGTAATTGTGGGTGTATGAGAGAATTGTGGCGGGCAGCACCCAACGAGAGTGGGAAAGGTGAAAGTGAGATATATATATATATATAATATTATATATTATATACATATATATATATATATATATATATATATATATATATATATATATATATATATATATATATATATATATATATATATATCCCCAGGGATTGCATTCTTTGAAAACTTTCTCTCGGGGGAGTTTTAATTAATTAAGCGAAAACGTGAAGAAATTTATAATAGAAATGACAATTAACAGAAATTATTATTCATTTTGCTTGTTTTGTTTTTAGATATAAAAATTTGTAACATTTTTGGGTGTAACTTTTTTGGATGCAAATTTTTTGGAAGCAAATTTTTTGGATGAAAATTTTTTTAATGTCAATTTTTTTGAATAAATTTTTTGAAAGTAAATTTTTTGAAAGTAAATTTTTTGAAAGTAAATTTTTTGAGAGTAAATTTTTTGCATGTAATTTTTTGCCATTTCCATACAGGAATCTTCAGTAATCATTATACGGATGCAGCCGGATCTTTGCAATTCTACTTCCACAACAATATTAATAAAAATTGGAAAAATAGTTATAAATTTAATAAATATTAAGTTACAATATGAATATAAAAAATTTTGCAATGCATGAACTGAAATCTCAATAGGAATAAACAATAATTTTCATAAATAAATATTATTAAAACTCTATTAATAAATTTTTTATCCTCTTATGACGGAAAGATGACATCCTCTTAATATATATATATATATATATATATATATATATATATATATATATATATATATATATATATATATATATAATATATATATATATATATATATATATATATATATATATATATATATATATATATATATATATATATATTATATATATATATATATATATATATATATATATATATATATATATATATATATATATATATATATATATATATATATATATATATATATATATATATATATATATATATATATATATATATATATATATATATATATAATCTCGTATTTTCAGAAGCTGTATCTTAATAGCCATTATGCTATTGAAAAATTACCTCATTCTTGCTGGTCTTATTATAATAATATAATAACCAATTACCGACGTTGTGATATCACTGTCATTATTCCTTATTTCTATAGAGGTAATTACCTAATTTAAACTTGATTACTTCCTAACTTTATTTTCATTGCTTTTCAATTTTTATATTATACTCCTTTTCTTTCATTGATTTTTGGCTTATTTTTGACTCTTCAAAAAAAAAAAAAAAAAAAATAAAAAAAATAAAAAAAAAAAACTTTTTTTTTTTTTTTTTTTTTTTGAGAACGTGATCAGAAAACGTGGAAGAGGTGCCAAAATATTGTTCATTTGTGAAAGATATTGTTTTGTCATGAAAAAATGAGAGTTTGCAAAAAGGTTCTATAAATAACATCATTTCTGAACTCTTCTTTTTATTTACTTTTCTTAACTCACAAACTCACAAACAACAGAGCAAACAATTTCACAAACAATATTCACCAATTGGAAGTAGTTAAAAATATCAAAGAATTGGTTTATTGTTCATTTAAGGACAGACTAGTGTGATCTCTCATATGTCTGATCAATAATTAAAACCTTCTTAAAGAGTGATATAAAACTAAATATAATTAATTGAAAGTATTAAGTGTCTAGATAATCTTTTCTATAGAACGATCAGGAGCTGAGGTTAACAGATAATACAAGGAAAATACTAATACAGATATAATAATAATAATCTTCTTCCCCTATGAAGGACTTACGTCCTGTCAGTAGGATCTTTCGAGAAAGATCATTGGGTTTCACGAGCCCACGGTGGGTACCACTGGAAGGGCCAGGCATATCGCGGATGCCGGTGATTATCTTCCATCAGTGAAAAAAGCACTACACAAAATCTACTCGTTTAATTAACGACTGAGTATACAAGAAAAATACTAAAATGAATTTAATTAAATGCAGTTATCATTCAAGTGTAAAATCATTACCTAAAAGTGAGACAAATATATATATATATATATATATATATATATATATATATATATATATATATATATATATATATATATATATATATATATATATATATATATATATATATATATATATATATATATATATATATATATATATATATATATATGCCAGGGTCACGTTTTATATTTAAATAGGAATAAACAGCATTAGTTTAAGGCAATATAGTATTGGCGTGTAAAGTACTTGGTTTGTTCATCCAGGCATACATACCTACATGACAAATACAGATCCCACTAAAGAAGAACAACGTCTGAAACAAGGCTTTACTCACAGACTACGTTAACGTTTTTACCACTCATATATATATATATATATATATATATATATATATATATATATATATATATATATATATATATATATATATATATATATATATATATATATATATATATATATATATATATATATATATATATATATATATATATATACGTCAAAATTCAGTTGTTAACTTTTATCAATATAACGAACGTTGGATGAGAGAGAGAGAGAGAGAGAGAGAGAGAGAGAGAGAGAGAGAGAGAGAGAGAGAGAGAGAGAGAGAGAGAGAGAGAGAGAGAGAGAGAGAGAAGACTATATATATATATATATATTATATATATATATATATATATATATATATATATATATATATATATATATATATATATATATATATATATATATATATATATACAATTCAAAGTTGTTAATTTTTATCTATATAACGAAAGTTAGATGAGAGAGAGAGAGAGTGAGAGAGAGAGAGAGAGAGAGAGAGAGAGAGAGAGAGAGAGAGAGAGAGAGAGAGAGAGAGAGAGAAACGAATAAATATATGATGGTAAGGTTATAAAACAAACAAAAGAAAATTATTGGCTCGGCGAATATAAATATTTTGGGTAATTAGAAGACGTAGGTTATAGAACTCAAAAATAACAGCTTAAGTTCATTTTCCTTTACAAGGTTATATACATTGGCAAGTCTGGCAAATTATATATATATATATATATATATATATATATATATATATATATATATATATATATATATATATATATATATATATATATATATATATATATATATATATATATATATATATATATATATATATATATATATATATATATATATATATATTGAACCCCCAAAATGGTATCAGGAAAGAGCGTGAGGTCAATTTGAGCGGAGTGATTTGCTTTGCAAATCAAAATCCCGTTGTGGCTTAGGTTGCCAGATTTTTCGAAAAGTAGCTAAATCTGGTACCTGTCAATAGCGCAAACTATATATATATATATATATATATATATATATATATATATATATATATATATATATATATATATATATATATATATATATATATATATATATATATATATATATATATATATATATATATATATATATATATATATATATATATATATATACTTCTTGTGGATCTCAAAACTTGTACTTCTGAGCTTGTACCCTGCCTTGGGAAACTATTTAGTCTCTGTCTCACTACGTCTCTTGCTAGAAACGTGCTCTCTCATTCAGCCTGTACCGAAGAAGGGAAACCCCTACCAACCTTCTAACTATCGTCCTATTTCCTTAACCTCCGTTCTTAGGAAAGTTTTCAAATCTATCCTTAACAGGAAGATCTGGAAACATCAATTCTTCTATTCTTATCTCTGATCGCCAGTATCGTTTTCTTAAAGAACGCTCTACTGATGATCATCTTTCCCTTCTCTCTAAACTCTTGGTCCTTCGCTCTTCGGTATTTCGGTGAATCTTTCGCTGTAGCGCTAGACATATCGAAAGCCTTCGATAGAGTCTGGCACGAAGGTTTGATTTCCAAACTCCCCTCTTTCAAAATCTATCCTTCTCTCTGATTTCATTTCTGGTCGTTCTATAGCAGCAGTTGAAGACTGCCAACGTTCTTCCTTTAAGTCTATAAATAGTGATGTTCTTCATGGATCTGTTCTATCGCCAACTCTTTTTGTACTCTTCATTAATGATCTTCTCTCTATTACTTCATCACCTACATAGACCAATGCAAATGACTCCAACCTTCATTAATCTTTTCACTTTGAAAGACGCCCCTCTCAACAGCAATTAGTTATAGCAAGAAGAGTGTCATTAGAGCAACTGTCCTCTGATCTTTCTCGTACTTGAAATTGGTGCTGTGAAAACATGGTCGTTTTCAATTTCTCAAAAACTCAATTCCTCCATCTCTCTAATTGACACAACTTTCCACACAACTATGACATCTTCTTCGAAAACACTCGACTCAAACCTAAATCTGTCCTCAATATTCTTTGTCTTTCTTTTCC
>SEYY01024211.1:12500-17500 GCA_009176605.1 Armadillidium nasatum | reverse complement strand
GCCACTAACTGGTCTGACTTGCGGTTGTACTTCTCTGATTTTCCATGGAATGATTACTGTTTCCGTGGGAGGGGTCCCTCTAAGTGTGCAGAGCGCATAACCGAGGTGATTCTCTCTGGCATGGAGGCGTACATTCCATATTCTTTCCCTTCTACTAAACCTAGCAAACCTTGGTTTAACTCTGCTTGTTCTCGTGCTATCCGCCACAGGGATGCTGCCTTCAGGGATTACCGTCGTCTTCAAACTCCTGAAACTCATGCAACTTATATTTCATCCCTGAATCGTGGAAATTTATCCTTCGTAGCACTAAAAACTCCTTTCTCCGTAGAAAATGCAACAATCTTTCTGGTTCTACTTCCTTACAACCTTTCTGGCATTTTGCAAAAAATGTCAACTCTAACTTTGCTTCTTCCTCTTTCCCTCCTCTAGTATCTTCTTCTAAAGCTGAACTCTTCGCTCAAACTTTTGCATCTAATTCAAACTTAGACGATTCCGGAGATGTTCCTTCTCCTTCAACCCCCTCCAACTCATTTATGCCTAAAATTAGAATTTCTTCTAAAGACGTCATTTCCGCTCTCTCTGAGCTTAACACTAAGAAGGCGTACGGTCCTGATGGTATCCCTCCTGTGATTCTCAAAACTTGTGCTTCCGAGCTTGCACCCTGCCTTGGTAAACCTTTTCGTCTATGTCTTTCTACTTCAACCTTCCCTTCTTGCTGGAAACGTGCGCACATTCAGCCTGTGCCGAAGAAGGGAGACCCCTCTCAACCCTCTAACTATCGTCCCATTTCTTTAACCTCCGTTCTTTCTAAAGTTTTTGAATCTATCCTTAACAGGAAGATTTGGAAACATCTCAATTCTTCAAATCTTATCTCTGATCGCCAGTATGGCTTTCGTAAGAAATGCTCTACTGGTGATCTCCTTTCCCTTCTCTCTGACTCTTGGTCCTCCGCTCTTCAGCATTTTGAATCTTTTGCTGTTGCGTTAGACACATCGAAAGCTTTCGATAGAGTCTGGCACAAAGCTTTAATTTCAAACTTCCCTCTTTCGGAATCTATCCTTCTCTCTGATTTCCTTTCCGGTCGTTCTATAGCAGCAGTTGTAGACGGCCACCGCTCTTCCTTTAAATCTATTAATAGTGGTGTTCCTCAAGGATCTGTCCTATCCCCAACACTTTTTCTACTTTTCATTAATGACCTTCTTTCTGTTACTTCATCTCCTATCCACTCTTATGCTGATGACTCCACCCTTCATTACTCTTTTCAATTTGAAAGGCGCCTCTCTCAACAACAGTTACTAAATGCAAGGAGGGTTGCCTTGGAGCAGCTGACCTCTGATCTATCTCGTATTTCTAATTGGGGCAGAGAGAACATGGTTGTTTTCAATGCCACCAAAACTCAATTCCTCCATCACTTTACTCGACACAATCTCCCACACAACTATGATATCTTCTTCGAAAACACTCAACTCAGACTTTCATCTGTTCTTAATATTCTTGGTGTTTCCTTTTCTCGTGATCTTTCTTGGAAAGATCACATACCTCTCTCTCTAAACAAGCTTCTAAGAGGTTAGGTGTTCTGAGGCGCCTTCAGTATTTCTTCACTCCACCCCAGTTGCTTGCTCTGTATAGGGGTGTTGTTCGCCCCTGTATGGAGTATGCGTCACACATCTGGGGTGGTTCCACTCACACAGCTCTTCTGGAAAAGGTGGAGTCTAGGGCTTTTCGTCTTATCAACTCTCCTGCTCTCACTGATTCTCTCCAATCTCTTTCTGCCCGTCGAATTGTTGCGTCACTCTCTCTATACTATCGCTATTACAATGGACACTGCTCTTATGAACTCTCTCGTCGCATACCTCCTCCACTGAGAAGGGCTCGTGCGACTCGACTTTCTACACAGTCTTATCCTTTCTCTGTCCAACTCTCTGACCCAAAGACTTAACCGCTATGCTCAATCTTACATGTACTCTACTGGTAAAGTCTGGAACACACTCCCTTCTTCTATTTTTCCAACTTCCTATGACTTACACACTTTCAAACGTCGTGTATCGGGTCACGTCGGCCTTTAATAGGACCAGGCTTCCGTCTTTCCCACTAACTCTGGTGGACTTTAGTAGGCCTATGGCCTTTGCCCAACAGAGGTGATATATTAAAAAAATTATATATATATATATATATATATATATATATATATATATATATATATATATATATATATATATATATATATATATATATATATATATATATTATTATTATTATTATTATTATTATTATATTATTATTATTATTATTATTTATTATTATTATTATTATTAATTATTTTATTATTATTATTATTATTTTTATAAATTTGCAATTTATGGCTGAGGATGCTTGGTCTTTTTATTTTTTATTTTTTATTTTTTTGCAAGAAAATTTATATTTAAAGTTTTAAAGAACAAAAGACAGTTGATTACATTCCAGTTATACTTAGATGAATTTTTCAATTCTCAAAAAAGTTCGAAAGCCAAATCACATATAAATTTCATGGACCATTAAACATATTATTATTATTATTATTATTATTATTATTATTATTAATTTATTAATATTATTATTATTATTATTATTATTATTTTTATTAATTTATTATTATTATTATTATTAAAATTGTCACAATTCCTTACATTTATACTATGCAGATCACACGGCGATCTTAATATCGGATTGAGTATACCAACACTAAACTAAAAAAAAAAACATTTTAACATGGGTAGAGGCAAGCAGACTCTCCTGAAACTTACGTAGAACACATTATCTAATAAAAACATTCACAAAACCCTGTCCCCTATTCAGGTTAATGTTAAAGCGAAAGATTTAATCATTAATCGGTCAATGTCTGCTAAATTATCAGATGTTTTGTTCGATGATAAATTTACTTTCAAAGTACACAAGTTTTTTTTATGCAAATTTTGAATTCCTAAAGATCAGAGACCTTGTTCCGTAATATATAACACCTATACTGAAACCTCAGAACATCTACATTTTCAGTAAACAGTCATATCTTTAAAGTCATAAATAGAACTGTGAATACATTTCTGACCTACCTTATTGTATAGAACCAACTGGGTGGACAACCGTCTACCGTGGCTCGAACGGTAGGGTGATTGACTCACGTGCTTGAGGGCGCCGGTTCGATCCCACTTCGGGATCCTAGATATATACTACCTAGAAAGTTCCTCTCCTCGAATAGGGCAATGCCCGTGAGATGTGAACTTTTTCTTTAAAAAAAAAAAAAAAAAAAAAAAAAAAAAAAAAAACCATCCCCGTAGCACAAAATCTAACACTTGACAAAGTATAATACTTTCTTACTAAATTCCGAAAGGTCACCTAATACAACGTCATCGATGAATGGATTGACCTTTCGATAGGATATCAGGAACCAATCACCCATTTGTTTTTTCGAAAAAAATATTAAAAATTAGTCATTACTGAAGTACTAAAGAATACATTCCTATCTTTTTATAATAATAATAATAATAATAAATAGTAATAATAATAATGAGATAATGATAATAGCAATAATAATAAGATAATAATAATGATAATAATGATGATAATAATAATATAGTTATTATTATCATTATTTATATTATTATTGTTACTACTATGAGTGCTGAACATTACCTTTATTATTATTATTATTTTTATGATTCTTATGTAGGTAGATTTCCCATGTTTGATTTGATGTTTAATCAAAATTTTTGTATAATTTGCTATTATTATTACACATTTTTTATGTGAATAGATAATGCCTACAACCAAGCACAGACTCAAAGGACAAACTAGTCACCCCCAGTATTAAATTATTTTTAGCAAAAAAAAATAATAAATAAATAAAATAAATAAATAAATAAAATAAAATAAAATAAAATAAGAAAATAAAAAATATTTGTCTTTTGTAATTTTAACTGTATCGTAACATTTTTTATTAACTGGTAAAAATAAATCTTTTTTTATTATTTATTTATTATTATTATCATAAATTATACTATTATTATACTCTTATTATTATTATAAATTATAGTTTTATTTTTATTATTATTATTATTATTATTAATTATACTATTATTGTTATAAATTATGGTATTTTTATTATTATTATTATAAATTATACTATTATTATTTTTATTACAAATTATACTATTATTATTTTATTATTATTATTATCTTCTTACGCTTCCTGGTATTTGTTTTTTTTTTATGGTTTGAAGAGAATATTCTCATCAAGAGTTTGTTTAAGTTTCAAAAGTCAAACTTCAAGTAAAAATAGAATTCTGAGAAATAGAATTCTTAGAAATAGAATTAAAATATTGTTAGAAAATTTATGCAAAATAATAATATAAATAAATAAAAATAAAAAATAATTTAAGAATTTTTTTTTTTACTTTTTATTTTTTTTTAATTTGGAATTTTCTTTTACTATTCTAGTAATTTGAAATGAACAAAATTCGCTAAAAATGTATTATTTAATAATTCCTTAGGACGTATAAGATTTGAAAAGCATTGAAAGCTTATTTTTGTTTTTATTAATTATTATTTTTACTATTATTATCATTTTTATTATTATAAAAAGAATTATTATTACTATATTATTATTATTACTATCAGTAACATTAAACTGATCACCATAATTTAAAACTCTTTTTACCCAAAAAATACATAAAAATGTTTCTTATATCACCAGAGTATAAGGCATATTTTAAGGTGTTCAAGGTTTGTGAGAGATACAACCCATTTATTACATATAGTGTTTAAATTGTCCAACATAATTCGAAATTAGTTGATTGTCTATCATTGGTATAAGAAAGTTTTCATAAAAATAGTTGCATTCTCTATGCTGTGAAAGATATAATTCCAACTAAGGTTTTCATTATTCTATAGTCATTATTCATACAGTTATTCATATAGTCATTAATCATATAGTCAATATTCATATAGTCATTATTCATATAGTCTAT
>SEYY01024211.1:0-7500 GCA_009176605.1 Armadillidium nasatum | reverse complement strand
CGATTCGTTAGGACAATTTTTAGTTTCGTATCTTATTCCAAAAATCAAAGCTTCTAGTCTTCTCTCCTTATTTTTCTACCATTAAAAAATACAATGAACATAACTCTCCTCGATTCTTTCTCTCTCTCTCTCTCTCTCTACTTATATATATATATATATATATATATATATATATATATATATATATATATATATATATATATATATATATATATATATATATATATATATATATATATATATATATATATATATTATATATATATTTTACACAGATTTTTCAGTAGGAGAATATAGGAGCTCAGCACACCTTCGTTGTGTGAAAGTCTGCTTTGCTCGTCGAAGAATATCCCTGCAACGATTCCGAGCAGAATGAAAATTAACAAGAGTGATAGGAGAAGAAGAGTTTTCCACTCTCGATACGCGATGTCTCTATCCTGAGTGGCAAGAGAGCAAGCGCGATCGAACCATGGATTTTGAGGAGAGAAAGATTTAGATGAAGAAGGAATGAACATGTTCTTCCCATCAACAATTACAGCCCCCACTTTATCAGCAGAGACTGACGCGTCTTCAGAGACAAAGCAGTCCATCCAAGAATAGTTAGCATAGAAGCAACGCAAAGCCCCCAGTCAGTCCGAATATATATATATATATATATATATATATATATATATATATATATATATATATATATATATATATATATATATATATATATATATATATATATATATATATATATATATATATATATATATATATATTCAACTGTTAATACAATAACAATTTCCTACTTCTGATTTTATCGGTTCCTTTGACTACTATATTTTCAATGGTCGTTTATTTATGCATGTCAGCCATTAATTTTGAATGATGGTTTGATTTTCCCCTTCTTTTGTGGGTGGCTTTTGGCCTCTATATTTTACCAATATATATATATATATATATATATATATATATATATATATATATATATATATATATATATATATATATATATATATATATATATATATATGTATGTGTGTGTGTGTGTGTGTGTGTGTGTGTGTGTGTGTGTGTGTGTGTGTGTGTGTGTGTGTGTGTGTGTGTGTGTGTGTGAACTTTTAATTATTTATCAAATTCATTATTCAACCATACAATTTCAATTTACAAGCATTCAACGAATTTAAAACAAACTTTTCATGTTTAAAATAAAAGAAAATCGAACGTATAACAATAATGTTAAAAAAGAAATACTAAAAATAACCTTCTTCAGTTCTTTCACTTCCCATTTCCCCCATTTATTTCACATTTTTCCAATTAGGAAATCTCTTTCGTCTTTGAAATCCTAATTTCAGTGAAAAACATATCGGCCTTCGTTACTATAAAAGAATTTACCAACTGTGGCATGAATCAAAATGGCGTCTGAGCCGAGATAAGCCTCAAATTAGATCTGCATTGTTGGTAGGAGTAACATGAAAGCCTATCTCCTACACAAAGGAAAAGATGCAACAAAAAAAATAAAAAAAATAAAGGCGAAAAAATATAGACTTTAAAATAATTAGATTTGGTTGGTATTAGGATAATTCCTTTTAAAGTCACAAGTTCGTTATAGAACGCTGGAAAAAATAATAGAAACAATTTAGAGAGGGTTTTTTTTTTTTTTTTTTTTTCGTCCGTCTGTTTGATAGGAGGCTTTTATCAGAGTAAATAGAGGCTGCCCTTGACCCTTTTATAGCTTTTTCATCATTCGCACATGGACGGTTTTTGCTTTTATTAAAAAACAATTCAGGAATGTACTCTTATATATATATATATATATATATATTATATATATATTATATATATATATATATATATATATATATATATATATATATATATATATATATATATATATATATATTATATATATATATATATATATATATATATATATATATATATATATTATATATATATATATATATATATATATATATATATATATATATATATATATATATATATATATATATATATATATATATATATATATATATATATATATATATATATATATATATATATATATATATATATATATATATATATATATATATATATATATATCTTATATATTCATTAATATATGAAATATTCAAGGTCTTAAACATACACCTTGTTGAACATCATCTCTTTTCTTCAAAACCTCATTTGTTTTCCTTAAACAAAACGAAGAAGACATCATAGTTGTGTGAAAGACTGTAGAGAGATGGAGGAACTGAGTTTTAGAGGCATTGAAAACAACCATGTTTTATCTGCCCCAATTTGAAATACGTGAAAGATCAGAGGTTAGTTGTTTCAAGGCTACCCTTCTCGAGTCTATCAACTGCTTTTGGGAGGGAAGTCTTTCAAACTGGAAGGAGTAATGAAGAGTGGAGTCATCAGCATAGGAGTGAATAGAAGATGAAGTAATAGAGAGGTCATTAATGAAAAGCAGAAAAAGTGTTGGGGATAAGACAGAACCCTGAGGAACATCACTATTAATAGATTTAAAGGAAGAATGGTGGACGTCTACAACAGCTGCTATAGAGCGACCGGAAAGGAAATTAGAGAGAAGATCACAGAGAGAAGGATAGATACCGAAAGAGGGAAGTTTAGAAATCAAAGTTTTATGCCAGACTCTATTGAAGGCTTTCGATGTGTACAGCGCGATAGCAAAGGATTCACTGAAATGCCTAAGATCGGAGGACCAAAAGTCAGAGAGAAGGGAAAGAAGATCACTAGTAGAGCGTTTCTTACGAAAGCCATACTGGCGATCTGAGATAATATTAGAAGAATTGAGATGTTTCCAAATCTTCCTGTTGAGGATAGATTCGAAAACTTTAGAGAGAACGGAGGTCAAAGAAATGGGACGGTAGTTGGAGGGTTGAGAGGGGTCCCCCTTCTTCGGCACAGGCTGAATGAGCGCACGTTTCCAGCAGGAAGGGAAGGTTGAAGTAGAGAGACAAATATATATATATATATATATATATTATATATATATATATATATATATATATATATATATATATATATATATATATATATATATATATATATATATATATATATATATATATATATATATATATATATATATATATATTATATATATATATATATATATATATATATATATATATATATCAGTCATTCTGCGCGATATGCATACAACATTACAATAGGGCCCTCGCACTCCGAACTTTGCAGTTATTTCCATTTCAAGTCCTTTGATCTGCATATGCGCTTCCAGAAATCTACTCCCACCATTTTAGTTATCCTTTTTAATGCTAATCCGCATATCTATCTCCCATATATTATATATATATATATATATATATATATATATATATATATATATATATATATATATATATATATATATATATATATATATATATATATATATATATATATATATATATATATATATATATATATATATATATATATATATATACACAGACGTGGGCACCGATCCATTACTCCGTTACTAACGGAATTACTTTTGGAAAAACGGACTCGTTACTTTTTCTTTATTAACGTAACGTACCGAGAAATCCGTTATTTTTCCTCCATTTACTTTTTAGAAAGTTACAGTTTGTTTATATATATATATATATATAATATATATATATATATATATATATATATATATATATATATATATATATATATATATATATATATATATATATATATATATATATATATATATATATATATATATATATATATATATATATATCATGCGCCTGCGGTGAGGCTACAATCTGTTGTTCGCAAAGCTCTTCCACACCGACCTCTGTCACAGTATAATCTCATATCTTCCACCTCCTCCATAGATCGTCCCCTTCTCTGCATGGCAGCCGCAATTCCGTCCTTCCATCTCGTCCGTGGTCTTCCTACAGGTTTTCTACCCTGCGGGAACTAGTTGTAGAATCTGGCAGGGTACCTTTCTTCATCTATCCTCCTCACATAGCCATACCATTTCAATTGCAGTTTTTCTATTAAGAATTCACTGGATTCCGCTCTCAATTCTCTCCTTATCTCCTCGCTTCCTCGTCGCTCCAACCACAATCCTCAGGACTCTCGTTTCTACGGCCACAATTCTACTTCCCGTTTTCGTCGTAAGGGTCCAGGTCTCCGAACCATACAGCATAATCAGGCAGTGAATTGATGTATAAATTAAGATCCTGACCTTCTTCGGGACATGTCTGTTCTTCAGCAAGAGGTATAATTCTCTCACTCCCTTTGAAAAACAACATGTATTTTCTTCTATTTACCCCTCCCATCTCCCCGTTATCACTCGCGGTAACCCCAAGATATTTAAACTTTCCACCACCCTTATTCTGGTACCTTCAAGTTCGATGTTAAGCTCCTTGCAATTTTCATCACCTCCGTCTTTTCCTTATTTATCCTCAGACCATCTCTATACAGCACCATCTCCTCAGTGCTCTCTGTAACATATATCTATCGTTAATCACTGTTAACACATCGTCTGGATATATGCCATCGCCACCCCAGATCCTCAACTTCATCCACCTCTCGCATACACTAATCCATGTACAAGATAATTAACAGGGGGAACAGGACCAAACCCTGTCTCACTCTAGTGTCCACCATTAACCATTCACCAAGGCCGTGGCCCGTTCTGACAGCACTTTAATTGTTAGTATATAGACTACGGACCACTCGCACTAGTTTTGATAGTATTTCATAGAGCGAGTATGCAAGAAATTCCCGCAGCTTCACGCGTGATACGATATCGAAGGCCTTTTTCAAATCTACGAAGACCACATAGATCTAACTATTCCACTCTCGACACTTTTCAATCATTATCTTTAGAGCGAACGTCAGATCTGTAGTTCCCCTCTCAGGACGGAAACCATAAGGGCCTCCATCAACTTATCCTCTACTCATGTTCTGTCTTGTTTCGAAAACCCTTTCATACACCTTCAATGCATGGAACTGAAGGGATATCCCTCCGTAATTGTAGCATTCACTCCTATCTCCTTTTTTAAAAATTGGGTAAATTATTGCCTTTTTTCAATCTCCCGGGACCGTCTCCTCCCTCCAAAAATCACTGAACAGTCTTGGCATCCATTGTGCTGTTTCTCTCTTCCTTGAATATTTCTGCAGGTAGCCCATCCAAGACAGGGCTTTTTCAGTTTTTCATTCCTCTAATAGTAATCTCCACCTCCTTCAATGATATTTGATCTTGCTCATGCTGTGGCTGCTCCACCACAGTTCGCTCCCAATTAGAATAATATATATATATATATATATATATATAATATATATATATATATATATATATATATATATTATATATATATATATATATATATATATATTCTCTTATGAAATGTAAACTTTAAAGCCAATAATATAATTTTACATAGATTCTATAATTGCTTTAGGTATTTTTCAAGCAATATTGCTGTTTATGATTAGCTTAATTAAAGTGTGTATTTTCTTTAAATTACAGAGTAACCAAAAGAATGCAGAAGACATCGAAAATGCAACCTCATAAAGAAACGCCAAAAAACGAATTTGCAAACAAATATATACGTTTTTGTAATTTATGTATAATTATTAATTTTTTATGTAAAAATTTTTAAAAATTTATTAGCAACAAAAATTTTTTATAATAAAAAAGATAATGTTGAAAATATAATACACAAATTTATAAATTAACTAATATACCGTAATTAATGTCGTAGTCAAAAGATAAAAGTAACGAAGTAACGGAATTTTCGTTACTTTTCATTTTCCTTTCGAAGAAACAGAATAACGATAACGGAATTACTTTTTGGAGTAATCATTCCCACCTATATATATATATATATATATATATATATATATATATATATATATATATATATATATATATATATATATATATATATATATATATATATATATATATATATATATATATATATTAGTGATGGATCGGATGTCATATTTTTTCCAATTTGCGGATGCGGATGCGGATGCGGATGTTGAATTTTGGAGAAGTGCGGATGCGGATGCGGATGCGGATGTTGAATTTTCGAAAGTGCGGATGCGGATGCGGATGCGGATGCGGATTTTTGAAAGTGCGGATGCGGATGCGGATGCGGATGTTGAATTTTCGAAAATTTGCGGATGCGGATGCGGATGCGAATGTTAATTTTGATGAGGATGCGGATGCGGATGCGGATGTTAATTTTGATGAGCATGCGGATGCGGATGTTAATTTTGATGAGGATGCGGATGCGGATATATATATATATATATATATATATATATATATATATATATATATATATATATATATATATATATATATATATATATATATATATATATATATATATATATATATATATATATATATATATATATATATATATATATATATATATATATATATATATATATATTTTTTTTTTTTTTTCACTATCACCTTTCCCACTTTCGTGAGGTGGTGCCGCCACAATTCCCTTACAAACATAACTATTCTTACCTTTCAACGCTTTCACCACCTCCCTCCATCTCTGTCTCCACAAATCTTCTACCCTCGTCTAAACTCAAATTCCTTCCATCAAAATCACTCTCACTCCATCCATCCATCCCCACTTTCTGCCTTCCCCTCCCCCTACCCTTCCCCTATCTACATCGGATCTACGTACCTTGCCAATCATTCTGTTCTCTTTCATTCTTCACATATGTCCAAACCATTTTAGCACATCCTCCTCCTCTCTATCAATTACACTCTTCTTCCATTTACACATCTCCCTTATTCTTTCATTTCTAATCCTTGCAATCCTTCTCAATTTATATATCACTCTCAAATCTTTCATCTCAAAGACATTGAAACTTTTTCTCGACCGAGCACTTATCGTCTATGTTTCACACACATACAATACAGAAGGTGAACACATACATTCAAACATTTTATCTTTATTTCTTTCGAAATTTTTCCTTTCTTCCATACTTTTCTTAGGCCCCCCAATACTATCATTCCTTCTACCACTCTGTTCTTTATTCCTTTTTCCGTCCCACCCTTACCTTCCACCCAACATTACTAGATATTTGAATTCATTCACCTCCTCAAGTTTCCATTCTCACACTTCTACAAACCAATTCCTCCCTCCACATTTCCTCATCCCCACCTCCAATCCTCATAACTTTATTCTTCGCTGGATTGAATTTCAATCTCGTGTTTGCACATTTCCCTTCAAACTCTCTCACAAGTATTCTCATCTTTTCTCCAGATTCTGCCACCAACACATGCCGCATCATCTGCAAAAAGTAAAACATTCACTTCACATTCACCCTCCATATTTCTCAACGTAATACTCTTTCTTCCCTTCTCTCTCCATTTTTCTAAGTAAACCATTCATCAATAGATTAAATAACATGGAGATATTACAAACCCCTGTCTCAATCTCACTCCTATGCGAAACCAATCCGATAGTTCTCTCTTCACCCTCACTCTTGATC